>ONZH01003966.1:0-53389 GCA_900303285.1 Rhinella marina
AGCCAGAGGAGTGCCCCCGGGCTAGCGTTTGTGGTACAACAGCCGGATGTAGTTAGAATGACGACGCAGGACCCCAACTTAAAAATTTAGCATCAACCGGTACAATTGTCAATTATGAGCTCGATCAAGTGTGGCATGACTTTTAAATGGATATTGCATGTGGTCACGTACTCCCTGGAACCCCATAGTCACCCCTTCCCTGATGTGCTACCCCAGAACATTCTCTGCCCCAATTCGCAAGACCTTTTGCTGTTTCCGTGTGCTGACAGTGGGGATTTACCAGTGCTGTCTGAGGAGGTGGTGGACAATGGCGAGACACAGGTGTCGGGGGGTGAGGTAGTTGTATGGGGAAGCAAGTTACAGTGGGGACTCCTTGGGGGACTTTCTCATGATGGGACAGATTCAACTTGGGTGGATCAGGCACAGGAACAGATCAATTTTTTTTTGTGTTTATTTAACTTTTATTTATCAAAAATAACCAGAGATATTTATTCGTTATCTTCTCTGCGCAGTCTGGCGTTGGGGTTCGTCACTTTGATGGCGAGCTGTGCCGCTCTCTCCACACTGGTCTTTAGGTTCTAGATGGAGACGTTGTCGGCGATTTCAGCACAGAAGGACTTGTTGCTCATCAACAGAACCTGGACCTCCACATTGTGGACCAGGAATTAGCGGGTGGACCAGGAATTTGCGGAACCCTGTGGGCAGCATGTGTTTGGTCTTCTACTTGCTACCGTATCCAATGTTGGGCAATATAGATACGCAGGTAATATTATTTTTCACACCTATCCCAAAAATAAAATTTTACGCAGTTTGCGCAAATAAAACTGGAAACTGGAACTGGAGAGAGGGCCTGTAGGTGGACCTCCGGAAAAATTGTTTGGAGAGAGAGCCTGTAGGTGGACCTCCAGAAAAATTGTTTGGAGAGAGGCCTGTAGGTGGACGCTCCGGAAAAATTGTTTGGACAGAGGGCCTGTAGGTGGACCTCCGGAAAAATTGTTTGGAGAGAGGGCCTGTAGGTGGACCTCCGGAAAAATTGTTTGACAGAGGGCCTGTAGGTGGACCTCCGGAAAAAATTTTTTGGAGATGAGGGCTGTAAGGTGGACCTCCGGAAAATGTTTGGACAGAGGCCTTAGGTGGACCCCGGAAAAATTGTTTGGAGAGAGGGCCTGTAGGTGGACCTCCGGAAAAATTGTTTGGAGAGAGGGCCTGTAGGTGGACCTCCGGAAAAATTGTTTGGAGAGAGGACCTGTAGGTGGACCTCCGGAAAAATTGTTTGGAGAGAGGGCCTGTAGGTGGACCTCCGGAAAAATTGTTTTGGAGAGAGGGCCTGTAGGTGGACCTCCGGAAAAATTGTTTTGGAGAGAGGGCCTGTAGGTGGACCTCCGGAAAAATTGTTTGGACAGAGGGCCTGTAGGGGGCCCTCTGGAAAAATTGTTTGGACAGAGGGCCTGTAGGGGGCCCTCCTGAAAAATTGTGGTAAAAGAGTGCCAGTTGGACCTCTAAAAAATGGCGTTTTTTTGGGTCAGCGTTAGGCAAAGACGACAAGGAGGAGGAGGAGTAGGAGGAGAAGAGAAGAGGAATCGGATACATAAGTTATTTACATCTTTAGCTGCTTTCCCCCGGAGGAGATTTGAATTCCGGTGAAATCCAGGCTTTGTTCATTTTAATAAGCGTCAGCCTGTCAGCGCTGTCAGTTGACAGGCGTGTACGCTTATCGGTGATGACGCCACCAGCTGCACTGAATACCCGCTCTGACAGCACGCTAGCGGCAGGGCAGGCCAGCACCTCCAAGGCATACAGCGCCAGTTCAGGCCACGTGTCCAGCTTTGAAACCCAGTAGTTGTATGGAGCAGAGTGATCGCTACGGACGTTGGTATGGTCAGCTAGGTACTCCCTCACCATCTTTCTGTACAGCTCCCCCCTACTCTGCCTAGACTGGGGACAGGTGACAGTGTCTTGCTGGGGTGACATAAAAGTGGCAAAGGCCTTGGAGAGCGTTCCCCTGCCAGTGCTGGACAAGCTGCCTGCTCGCCTCCTCTCCCCCGCTACTTGGCCCACAGAACCATGCCCTCTGCCGCTAGCGGCGTCAGATGGGAAGGATTGTTTCAGCTTGTGCACCAGGGCCTGTTGATATCTATTCACTCTCAGACGCCTTTCCTCTGCACGGATGAGAGTGGAAAGGTTCTGCTTGTACCGTGGGTCAAGGAGACTGAACACCCAGTAATCGGTGTTTGAAAAAATTCTTCTAACGCGAGGGTCACGGGAAAGGAAGCCTAACATGTAGTCTGCCATGTGCGCCAGAGTCCCAACACGTAAGAATTCCCTCTCCTCACTGGCCTGACTCTCCATTTCCTCCTCCTCCTCCTCCAAGTCCTCCTCTTCAGCCCATACACGCTCAAGAGTTAAGGACTGAGCACTGGTACCCTCTACTGTCTCGCCGACATTCTCCTCCTCTTCCTCCTCATCCTCATCCCCCTCCTCCGATACGTGCTGAGAAACAGAACGGAGGGTGCTCTGGCTATCAAGTGATGTATCTTCCTCCACCGTCTCTTGTGACAAGCGCAAAGCATCTGACTTGATGCTGAGCAGTGAGTTTTTCAACAGGCAAAGCAGCGGGATGGTGAGGCTGATAATGGCGGCATCGCCGCTGACCATCTGTGTTGACTCCTCAAAGTTGCTCAACACCTGGCAGATATCAGACATCCACGTCCACTCCTCATTGTAGACTTGAGGAATTTGAGAGACCTGACTACCAGTTCTGGTGGAAGATGACATCTGGAAGTCTACAATCGCTCTGCGCTGCTGGTAAACTCTGGATAACATGTTTAATGTGGAATTCCATCTTGTGGGCACGTCGCACAACAGTCGGTGAGCGGGCAGTTGTAGGCGGCGCTGCACTGCCCTGAGAGTGGCAGCATCTGTGTTCGATTTGCGGAAATGCACACAGATGCGGCGCACCTTGGTGAGCAAATGAGACAGATTGGGGTATGTCTTGATGAACCGCTGAACTATTAGATTGAACACGTGGGCCAGGCATGGCACATGTGTCAGTCTGCCGAGTTGCAGAGCCGCCACCAGGTTACGCCCGTTGTCACACACAACCATGCCTGGCTTGAGGTTCAGCGGTGCCAGCCACACATCGGTCTGCGCCGTTATGCCCTGTAACAGCTCTTGGGCGGTGTGCCTTTTGTCACCTAAGCTCAGCAGTTTGAGTACCGCCTGCTGGCGCTTACCCACGGCACTGCTGCTGCGCCTAGAGCTACCAACTGAAGGCGCCGTGCCCACGGATGGTAATTCGGTGGAGGAGGAGGAGGGGTCGGAGGAGGAGGAGGCATAGTACGTCTGAGAGACCGTGACCGAGGTAGGCCCCGCAATCCTCGGTGTGGGCAGTACATGAGCGGCCCCAGGGTCATTCTCGGTCCCAGCTTCCACCAAGTTAACCAAATGTGCTGTAAGTGAGATATAGTGTCCCTGCCCGGCAGCACTTGTACACGTGTCCGTGGTTAGGTGGACCTTCTCAGAAACAGCGTTGGTCAGGGCACGGATGATGTTCTCTGACACGTGCTGGTGTAGGGCTGGGACGGCACATCGGGAAAAATAGTGGCGGCTGTGGACGGAATACCGAGGGGCAGCCTCCGCCATGAGATTGCGAAAGGCCTCGGTCTCTACCAGCCTATAGGGCAGCATCTCCAGGCTAAGCAATTTGGAGATGTGGACGTTGAGGGCTTGGGCATGTGGGTGGGTGGAACTGTATTTCCTCTTGCGCTCCAGCGTCTGCTGTAAAGACAGCTGAACGCTGCGCTGGGACACGTTGGTGGACACTGTGGAGGATTGTTGAGGCGAAGGTGTGGTTTTCCGGCGGGAGCTGCTCGTGCCGGGGTCCTGGGCAGGGGGTTGACTAGCAGAGGCAGCGAGTGACGCAGGGGGTTGACTAGCAGAGGCAGCGAGTGACACAGGGGAAGGAGCAGTGGTGTGACCCGCAGGAGGTGGTGAACGGCCTTGGTTCCATTGAGTGGGGTGTTTAGCACTCATATGCCTGCACATGCTGGTGGTGGTTAAGCTAGTAGTGGTGGCACCCCTGCTGATCCTGGTGTGGCACAGGTTGCACACCACAGTCCGTCGGTCATCCTCACTTTCTTTAAAGAACCTCCAGACTTGCGAACATCTAGGCCTCACCACGGGAGCTTCACTACGTGAAACAGTTGCTGCTGATGCACCAGCTCTGGCCCTGCTTCTCCCTCTGGCCACACCACTGCCTCTTACTACCTGTTCTGGTGCAGCACTCGCCTCCGCCTCAGAAGCACTGTCTTCACTCGGCATATCAACCCAGCTCGGGTCAGTCACCTCGTCATCCTCCGATTCCTTAGTCTGCTCCCCCCTCGGAATTCCTCCCCTTACAACAACTTCACCACTGTCTGACAACCGTGTCTCCTCATCGTCCAACACCTCTTTACAAACTTCTTCCACTAACTCAACATTGTCATTATCATCATCATCACCCACAGACTGCGACAGTTGGAACACTTGGGCATCGGGAAAGAGGTCAGCAGCAACCTGAGAAGTGGTTTGTGACTCTGGGAAGGGTCCAGAAAACAGTTCCTGAGAGTATGCCGGATTGCATTCCAAATTTTCCTGGGAGGGGGCAGACTGGGGGGAAGGAGGTTGAGGTGGAGCAGCCAGAGGAGTGCTCCCTTGGGTAACGTGGGTGGACTGCGTGGAAGACTGACTGGCGGACAAATTACTTGAAGCATTATCCGCAATCCACGAGATCAGCTGTTCGCACTGTTGTGGTTTCAACAGTCCTCTACCACGTGTCCCTGTAAGTTGAGACATGAAGCTAGGGAGTGTAGCTCTGCGGCGTTCCACAGCTCCCTCATCAGCAGGTACTGTCTCACCCTGCCCAGGACCACGGCCTCTGCCCCCTGCAGTAATTGACTGCCCACGCCCACGCCCTCGTCCTCGAACCTTAGCCCTGGGGTTCCACATTTTCTGTATATAATTGTATTCTATTAAAAAAAATAAAATAAATGGGCCTGGTGTACTGAAACCCACAAACTTGTTCAGTCTGGTTTAATTTTGTGACGTACAGAAATGTCGCACAGAGATTTTTAGGATCAAGCTATATATACGTGACAGGTAGCAAGTGACTTGGTTATATTTTGTGACGTACAGAAAGTGTCACCTGGACAGTATATATACGGTTTGGAGTGAGTATGCTGAACTGTGACACACAGAAAGGTTACACGCAGCTGTGTGAAATGGATTTGTATCACTCAGCTAAAACAACAAGAAAAAATAATTTTTTTTCTATATTTTTTTTAATTATTTTTTTGTTTTGTTTTGTTTTTTTGGGAACGTGACGTGCAGAAACTATCGTACAGCTGACTGACACCCTAATGACGGTGGCTATTTAGACTGCTGCGACCCAGACAAATGTCGCACAGAGATTTTTAGGATCAAGCTATATATACGTGACAGGTAGCAGGTGACTTGGTTATATTTTGTGACGTACAGAAAGTGTCACCTGGACAGTATATACGGTTTGGAGTGAGTATGCTGAACTGTGTCACACAGAAAGGTTACAGGCAGCTGTGTGAAATGGATTTGTATCACTCAGCTAAAACAACAAAAAAGTAATTTTTTTTCTATATTTTTTTGTATTTTTGTTTTTTTGGGAACGTGAAGTGCACAAACTATCGTAGAGCTAACTGACACCCTACTGACGGTAGCTATTTAGACTGCGACCCAGACAAATGTCGCAGAGATTTTTGGGATGAAGCCATACACGTGACAGGCAGCAAATGACTTGGTTGTATTTGGTGACATACAGAAAGTGTCACCTGGACAGAAAATAGTGAGTGTACTGAACTGTGACACACAGAATGGTTCGACACTGCTGTGTGCAATGGATTTGTATCACTGAGATATAACATAAAAAAATAAAAGGGGGGTTATACATGGAGATGCACTACTAGTGCCAGCCAGCCAAGTGACAAAAAAAAAAAAATGTCTTCTAGCCCTTAGAAGGGCTGTTGGGTTCTTTGTGGGTGATCCCTGCCTAACAGACAACTAAATGCAGGCCCTAACACTGTCCCTGAAAGGCAGCAGCTCTATCCCTAACGACATCCAGACGTCATCTGAGACTAGCACCTGGCTCAGAGTCTCCTGGCTTGTGATTGGCTGTGTTTTTAGGTGCCTAAAAAGCACGATGCGGAAGTTGCCATTTCCTCGAGCATGGCGAGATACTCGTCCGAGCAGCGAGCACTTACGAGTACCCTAATACTCGAACGAGCACCAAGCTCGGACGAGTATGCTCGCTCATCTCTAATTTTGATCAAAACACATCTGTGCCCACCTACCCAGCGTCACGGTGGTCTCAGGTCAGGCAGGTCCTACGCTAAACCTAACTATGCCATCTAAACCTAACTAGTTGGGCATCTATATCTAGGAGCGTGGACGCTGCACATATAGGTGTATTGCTCCTAGTGACCTCTATGTGCATACAGCAACCAATGAGAGGAGGAGCTAACACACCTATATGTACCACGCAATCAAGGCGCTCAATTTGATAGGAAGAGCAAGAGTGCACAACGGCATAGTTAGGTTTAGCATACGACCTGCCTGACCTGAGACCACGTGACGCTGGGTAGGTGGGCACAGATGTGTTTTGATCAAAATATATTGGCTAAGAGTCTCAGAATTTATCATATCAGAATGAGGTCTTAGTTTATACAGTATATATTGTTTGCATCTATTTTTGTGCACTAATATTCTTTTTCTGTGATTTATTTTGATATATCTAGCCACTGACATCCGCAATCATTATTACTCAAATCAAGGCACATTCAACCTGGAGTTGCCACGCCTCCAGGTATAAATGTAACTGACATAAATTTCTACTGAACTGAGTATAAACTAACCTACAATATCAGTGGATTTATACCATCTAAATATACTCAAAGTATGTTAATGTGAAAATCATACTAAGTGTGAGGCTATATGTATCAAATGTGAAGCCATATCTGCTATTTTCATTCATAATCACCAATCTATTCCCCAAAGGACTGTGTAAAGCAGACTGTATTATTGGTAATTGAGGATTTGACCAACGGAGGATGTCTTACAAATTGGGAAAAGTGGATAATAGTGGACACTATGACTAATTACGTTGGCTGTGCCAATTTTAAAGGAATCCCGTAAAATCCTTGCTTATATACACGAAGTTACTGTAATATCAGATATATTACAGCGAGACATACGCTCTATATACACTCACCGGCCACTTTATTAGGTACACCATGCTAGTAACGGGTTGGACCCCCTTTTGCCTTCAGAACTGCCTCAATTCTTCGTGGCATAGATTCAACAAGGTGCTGGAAGCATTCCTCAGAGATTTTGGTCCATATTGACATGATGGCATCACACAGTTGCCGCAGATTTGTCGGCTGCACATCCATGATGCGAATCTCCCGTTCCACCACATCCCAAAGATGCTCTATTGGATTGAGATCTGGTGACTGTGGAGGCCATTTGAGTACAGTGAACTCATTGTCATGTTCAAGAAACCAGTCTGAGATGATTCCAGCTTTATGACATGGCGCATTATCCTGCTGAAAGTAGCCATCAGATGTTGGGTACATTGTGGTCATAAAGGGATGGACATGGTCAGCAACAATACTCAGGTAGGCTGTGGCGTTGCAACGATGCTCAATTGGTACCAAGGGGCCCAAAGAGTGCCAAGAAAATATTCCCCACACCATGACACCACCACCACCAGCTTGAACCGTTGATACAAGGCAGGATGGATCCATGCTTTCATGTTGTTGACGCCAAATTCTGACCCTACCATCCGAATGTCGCAGCAGAAATCGAGACTCATCAGACCAGGCAACGTTTTTCCAATCTTCTACTGTTCAATTTCGATGAGCTTGTGCAAATTGTAGCCTCAGTTTCCAGTTCTTAGCTGAAAGGAGTGGCACCCGGTGTGGTCTTCTGCTGCTGTAGCCCATCTGCCTTAAAGTTCGACGTACTGTGCGTTCAGAGATGCTCTTCTGCCTACCTTGGTTGTAACGGGTGGCAATTTGAGTCACTGTTGCCTTTCTATCAGCTCGAACCAGTCTGCCCATTCTCCTCTGACCTCTGGCATCAACAAGGCATTTCCGCCCACAGAACTGCCGCTCACTGGATGTTTTTTCTTTTTCGGACCATTCTCTGTAAACCCTAGAGATGGTTGTGCGTGAAAATCCCAGTAGATCAGCAGTTTCTGAAATACTCAGACCAGCCCTTCTGGCACCAACAACCATGCCACGTTCAAAGGCACTCAAATCACCTTTCTTCCCCATACTGATGCTCGGTTTGAACTGCAGGAGATTGTCTTGACCATGTCTACATGCCTAAATGCACTGAGTTGCCGCCATGTGATTGGCTGATTAGAAATTAAGTGTTAACGAGCAGTTGGACAGGTGTACCTAATAAAGTGGCCGGTGAGTGTATAACATCTGTGTATATAACCAACAGATTAACGAGGGTATATCAGCAGTTGTTTATTCTATAGAGTATTATATATTTTTTTATATTTTATGTTTTGTAATTGTTAAGTTGAATTTTTGTGCAGATGGGTGATAAATAATGTATTTTTAAGGATATTGGCAATAGTGTTCCAATTGTAGGTGAACTACAGACATATTTATAGGTGTGTTCATATACATTTATATACGACAACAATATTATTGACTCCAGAGTGGTCGAGTTATCTTTGAGTGCCCTTAACCTATACACAATTTTTTCCTAAAAAAAAAAAAATCACAAAAATGGCTTTAAAAACCATGCTGAAAAAAAAAATGTGGATTCCACTGGCGGATTTTCACAATCCGCTGTGTGAATATACCCTTAGACTTTTCACATAAATAAGGTTTTATGCACATGGTAAAGAGGCCTTATGGCAGCACGTCGCTTATATAGTGCTGACTTATACCAGATTGTTCATCATGGTAAAAAAAAAAAAAGTAAAACAGCAGCCTATCACCTATACAACAGCTTCTGCTGAGGAGACTGATACTCTACTTGTGCACGTGCCCTGCTTTTTAACCATGCTATCACACCTAAATCAGAGATGCCCCCTTTTACCTTTAAGTTGCATTTTTTTTTGCATGAATCATTTTATGACACCACATTGTCTTCCAAATGAACTTGTGGTGCCAAAATATCAAGTGGTAAAGTTATCATCTCCATGTGCCAGAAAAGTGGAATTAAAAACACGCGTTTTGGTTACTTTTTACAGGAGACTTTTTTTTTAAAAAAAATAGCCGAGAGTGGCTTTTTTATGGCACCCTTGCAATATTTCTAGAAGAGGCGTGAAAAGGATGGAAAGGGGGCGTGACCAGCCATTGCGGTGGGAGATGTCGGCTTGCTAACTGGCGTCAGCCTGGTGCTGCATGTGGAAAAATTTCTCCATCATGTTGAGGAGACTAAAATGGCTGTTGCTGCTGCTTCTGGTGGCAGGAGTTGGGGTTACTCTGCCGGGGGTGGAGTACGCCATGCAGGAAGCATGTTATTTCTCCCAGGTTCAGAGCAGCCGCCAAGATGTTTGCTTGATATACTTGAGCAACTGCTCGCGGATGTGGTTACTCTCTCTCGAGGGGGGGGGGGGGGGGCTTAGTGCGAGTGACCCTGTGCCCTGCTGCTATTGGGGGTGGGAAAGTGTTCACTGAGGAGGAGGAGGCGGATATGTGCCTGGTGTAGGAGCAAGACAGAGATGGCTTTTTGGGATAAATAATGTCGGCTAGGAATCTTCCAGAGAGGCTGAGCCCATGCCATTAGCTCCCTAAAGGCAGCAGACTCAACTAAATGATACGACAGCAACTGTACCACCAGCAACTTGGCCATGTGGGAATTAAGCTTGTGCTCCATTGGATTGCTGTGCACATAGAGTTTTTTTACTGGCCATGCATTCCGTTATCAATGGCTGACGATGAGCAGAGGAGGAGCAGGAGCCTGAGTGGGAGAGCTACTACTACCACCACCAGCACAGCTATGCCTGGGGTTGAGAGCCTTCTCCTCTCCCTCCTCCTCAGTGCAGTACAAGCGCTGATTTCTCTCACACAAGTCGTCAACATGGAGACTCTCTTGACTATTTGCTGCAGGGTGTGGTGGGGTTTTCTTGTCACTTCTTAGGAAAAAAGAAGGCGCCCCTCTAGGAAGGGGCAGTGAAGACTGAGAGGACTCCTTTGAAAGCTTTCTTTGGGGCTGCAAGGAAGAGCAGGAGGAATGCTGTGACCGCTGGATCCAAGACATGGTGTCAGACTCTGAAGTCATCTCCACATGATCCTGCTGTGACAGAGAGGAGGAGTAAACCATCCAATCCACAATCTCATCCTCTTTTTCCTAAACTATAATATTGCGCTTTTCCGAAGCCAGCAGGGACAACTGCAGCCTACTACTACTACTACTACTTCTGGCCAGATAGTTGGTTCTTCTACTACCCACATTCTGGCTCTGGGTCTTTTGTTTGGAACCTTTCTGTATCCCGGACATTTTTGGGCCTCTCAGACAATATTGTCTGCATTCTGTGTGTATTGGTGTAGTAATCATGTACATATGCTGCTAGTTTAAATATAATCAACAACACAAAAAAATAAATTAATTAATAAATAGATTAAAAACGTGGGGAACGGATTTGGGACTAAATTCGTTATTACACCCAGATAGCTTGGTGTGCTACCCTGTCTATTAGAGTAGCAATCACGTATACTGTATATGCTGCTAGTTTGAATGTAATCAACAACCCCAATAAACAAAAAAAAAATCTTTATCCCTCACGGATACTTTTGTATGCCTGTGTATTGTTGTTCATAACCTATATGATGGTTTAATTAAACATAAACAGATGATTAAGGGCCAGGTCTCTCAGTCAATTTCACGTTAACAATCACAGGTAAATTGGTCTCCTAGTCTGTTTACTGTTGTACTGATCACCTATGTGCTGGTTTAATTAAATTGAAGTTCCCCCCAAAAAATTAAATTTTAACTGTGTGGTGAAATAATTGAACGTTAACAGATGATTAATGGCCAAGCTTCACACACTCAATTTCACGTTAACACTCAGAGGTAGATTGCTGCCCTACCCTGTATATAGCTTTAGTAATCATGTATATACAGTGGGGAAAAAAAGGATTTAAGTCAGCCACCAATTGTGCAAGTTCTCCCACTTAAAAAGATGAGAGAGGCCTATAATTGACATCATAGGTAGACCTCAACGATGAGAGACAAAATATAAAACAAATCCAGAAAATCACATTGTCTGATTTTTAAAGAATTTATTTGCAAATTATGGTGGAAAATAAGTATTTGGTCAATAACAAAAGTTCATCTCAATACTTTGTTATATATCCTTTGTTGGCAATGACAGAGGTCAAACATTTTCTTTAAATCTTCACAAGGTTGGCACACACTGTTGCTGGTATGTTGGCCCATTCCTCCATGTAGATCTTCTCTAGAGCAGTGATGTTTTGGGGCTGTCGCTGGGCAACATGGACTTTCAACTCCCTCCAAAGGTTTTCTATTCGGTTGAGATCTGGAGACTGGCTAGGCCACTGCAGGACCTTGAAATACTTCTTATGAAGCCACTCCTTCGTTGCCCTGGCATTGTGCTTGGGACCATTGTTATGCTGAAAGACCCAGCCACATTTCATCTTCAATGCCCTTGCTAATGGAAGGAGGTTTGCACTCAAAATCTCACGATACATGGCCCCATTCATTCTTTCATGTACACAGATCAGTTGTCCTGGTCCCTTTGCAGAGAAACAGCCCCAAAGCATGATGTTGCCACCCCCATGCTTCACAGTAGGTATGGTGTTCTTTGGATGCATTCACTCTCCTCCAAACAAGACGAGTTGTGTTTCTACCAAACAGTTCTATTTTGGTTTCATATGACATTCTCCCAATACTCTTCTGGAACATCCAAATGCTCTCTAGCAAAATTCAGACGGGCCCGGAAATGTACTGGCTTAAACAGGGCTACACATCTGACACTGCAGGATCTCAGTCCCTGGCGGCGTAGTATGTTACTGACGGTAGCCTTTGTTACGTTGGTCCCATCTTTCTGCAGGTCATTCACTAGATCTCCCTAAATGGTTCTGGAATATTTGATCACAGTTCTTGTGATCATTTTAACCCCACGGGGTGAGATCTTGTGTGGAGCCCCTGATCGAAGAAGATTATCAGTGGTCTTGTATGTCTTCCATTTTCTAATTATTGCTCCCACAGTTGATTTCTTCACACAAAGCTGCTTGCCTATTGCAGATTCAATCTTCCCAGCCTGGTGCAGGTCTACAATTTTGTTTCTGGTGTCCTTCGACAGCTCTTTGGTCTTTACCATAGTGGAGTTTGGAGTGTGACTGTTTGAGGTTGTGGACAGGTGTCTTTTATACTGATAACAAGTTCAAACAGGTGCCATTACTACAGGTAATGAGTGGAGGACAGAGGAGCCTCTTAACTCCTTCCCACAATGTCACGTACATGTACGTGAGCGAATGCGGCTAATTGCCGCATCCTCACGTGCATGTACGTGACATGATTGGGCGGGTGCAGGAGCTGCACCCACCCGATCAGCAGCACGGGTCCCGGCTGTTGCCAATAGCCAGGCTCCTGCTGCATCCGCCAGCATCGCTGTGCGCGGTGATTCCGGCGGATTAATCCTTCACACGCCGCGGTCAGCTCTGATCGCGGCATGTGTGGGGTCTGAGAGAGGGAGGGAGCTCCCTCTGAACCCATCGCTGCGCTGCACTGCGCTGGCAGGGGGCCGATGGTTGCCATGGCAGCGCCGATGCCTTACACAGGCATCGGAGTCTGCCATGTACGGAAGCCTAGGGGATCCAGCCTGCAGACTGGGTCTCCTAGGCAACCTGTCAGCGTCTTACACAGTGAGAAGCTGACAGTTCAATTCAGTACAATACAGAAAGTATTGTACTGAATTGAACAGGGATCAAACCCTGAAAACGTGAAGTCCCACAGTGGGACAAATGTAAAAAGTAAAAAAAAGTAAAAAAAGTTTTTTTTAATAATAAAAAAAAATAAAGTTTCAAGTAAAAAAAGAAAAAACGCCCCCTCACCATAAAATAATGTTTAAAAAAAATAAATAAATAAAAAACACACATATTAGGAATCGCCGCGTTCGTCACAAAGTGCTCTATAAAAGTATCACATGATCTACCACCTCAGGTGAACGCCGTCAAAAAAAGGTAAAAAAAAATGTGTAATTTCAAGTGATCAAAAAGACGTATGTACCCCAAAATAGTGCCAATCAAACCGTCATCTCTTCCCGCAAAAAATGACACCCTACCTAAGACAATCGCCCAAAAGAATAAAAAAATATGGCTTTCAGAAAATGGAGACACTAAAACCTGATTTTTTTTCCTTCAAAAATGCTTTTATTGTGTAAAACTGAAATAAATGTAAAAAAAAGTATACATTTAAGGTATCATCGCGTCCGTAATAACCTGCTCTATAAAAATATCATATGAACTATGCCCTCAGGCGAACGCCGTAAAAAAAAAAAAAGAAAACTGTGCCAAAAATGCATTTTTTTTGGCACCTTCATCACAAAAAGTGTAATTCCAAGCGATCAAAACGTCATTCACACCCTAAAATGGTACCAATTAAACCATCATCTCTTCCCGCTAGAGATGAGCGAATCATTCAACATTAGCTTCGGCGAAAATTCGCCAAATTTCTGACAAGATTCGTATTTTAACTTACTTATTAGACGAATCTGCGTAAAAAAATAAACGTTTTTTGTTAACATTCCTGCCCACATTACGTACGTACAGTCAGCGTTGTTAAAAGTACACAATACGTAAGCATTAGCGTACAAAAGTGAGTATGAATCCTTAGCGTTTTATTGACGCGCGAATGCGTCATACGCACGAGGCTAGGCCGCGGCGTACAATCTTTAGAGGCAGTCCATATGAACTAGAAAAATAAGGTGCTCACTGCTGCTAGCTATCAAAAAGTAAATAATTTACTAACAACACCGTACAATAAGTGCATAATAGGACACATTGCAGCACCAGAAAAAGAATACACACAATGGGCAAAAGTGCTGAACCATTAAAAACAGTGTAGCTAAATACATAAAAAACATAAGTATGCAAACATTTTAGTGCAATCAATTTCACATTTGCAAGCATAAAAGGCTCAGATATACGTTTGAGTCTCTCCTTATGTATCCTAGTTGGCATGATAAAACACTGTCTGTCTGGAACACAAAATTCCAAAATTAAATTGTAATCCACGTGAGGTAAAATTGTAATCCAAACAGGTAATGTGTAATCCACATGGATAATAGAGAATAGCAGCAAATAGAGAACCCTTTTGGAAAAGGGGGCTCCCAAATAACCTGAGAAGGGGGTAAAAAGGAAAATAGGCGCACTTCGGCGCAACAGGGAATTTTCTGCAGAATGGGGGGAGTCCTGACAGCCATGCCCATCTGGGTGAGAGTCAAACGGGGGTAACACAAACTAAACAAAAACAACTGCCAACTACCATGTCACCCGTCAGGTGCAGTCCATGGTGTGGCTCCCATAGGTCCTCCTGCAGTGTCCTTGACACTCCAAGTAGTTGGGTTCATCATATGAGGGACCTGAATTCTTCCTCGCTCGAGCTGCTGCTGAAGCTCATCAGAGGACGCTCCTGCCTCTTGTAGGCAATGCTCGCTGCGGTGGTGGAACTCCAGTGCCCTCTTCTTACTGAAGTTGGACTTAACTGGGTCCGGGTGGTAGTGACGCACGCTGCAGCCATTTTCGTTTTTCCGGATGCTCCTGCCGGGACAGCAGGGGTAGGGGCTTCCGGCTGCAGCTGTCCCAGAAAGGTTGCATCCAGGGAAGAAGACCCAGCTTCCTCGGCTACTGCTGGCTTCATCTTCCACGGCAGCTGGTATTGGTGGACCACCGTGGATTGGAAGGTGAACGATAACGTGGTCAGCTGACCCATCTGTAAGGACTGTGGTGGTGGTGGTGGTGGTGCTGGCAGTCCAGGAATCAGAGGCTCCGTCTGAGGCTGTGACTTTTCCCTGAACTGGATGACGCCATCTGGGAACTCCTGCAGGCAGCGCAAGCATCCTGGACCTGGTGGCTCATCCGACCACACTTCTGGTTCCGTTGTAGGCACCAGAGGCTTTGAAAGGAGGGTAACCCTGGTCACAAATGGGCCTTTCAGGGACGCCATGGGGGTGTACTCCACCTGATCCCCCACGTACAGACTATGCTGATGTTGTAGCAGGTATGGCCGTTTCACCGACATGCCACCTACAAAATATTCCTTTCCATCCTCGTCATCCTGCAGGAAGCCAGACCCTCTCCCAACAGAGAACCAAATCACAGTTCCCTTTCGGCGTTCCAATGAAGGATCTCCCGGCCTAGGGTGGTCGAGTACCTGTATGACCCAGTCCTCCACTGCGGTTTTATAGTCCCAGAGGGTCTGTGCATGGGCCGTCACAGATGGTGGAACAATTGGGTTCTGGTGTATGGAAGGGGTGGATCTCCTCCTGGGCGGCAAAGTGGACGGTCCAGCCGCCTCCGCTGCACGAGCCACAGCAGATGCTCCAGCCGCACGAGCCACAGATTGACGAATAATATGAAGCGAATCCAAAGAAATTCGGATTCGCTTCGCAGCTGAAAATTTCCAAGATTCGATACGAATCTACGAAGCGGCGAATAGATTCGCTCATCTCTACTTCCCGCAAAAAATTAGACTCTGCCTAAGACAATTGTCCAAAAAAAAAATATGGCTTTCAGAAAATGGAGACACTAAAACGTGATTTTTTTCCTTCAAAAATGGTTTTAGTGTGTAAAACTGAAATAAATTTTTTAAAAGTAGACATATTAGGTATCTCCACGTCCATAACAACCTGCTCTATAAAAATATCACATGACCTAACCCCTCAGGTGAACATCCTAAAAAAAAATAAAAAATACCAAAAATGCCATTTTTTTGTCACCATACATCACAAAAAGTGTAATTCCAAGCGATCAAAACAACATATATAACCCAAAATAAAACCAATCAAACCGTCATCTCTTCCCGTAAGAAATGAGACCCAACCTAAGACAATGGCCCAAAAGATAAAAAATATATGGCTTTCAAAAAAATGGAGACACTAAAACATGATTTCTTTTTCATCAAAAAAGCTTTTATTGTGTGTAACTGAAATAAATGTAAAAAAGTAGACATATTAGGTATCTCCACTTCTGTAATGACTTCCTCTATAAAAATATTATATGACTTACCCACTTAGGTGAAGACCATAAAAAATAAAAATAAAAACTGTGCAAAAAATGCTATTTTTTGTCTCCTTTCATCACAAAAACTGTTTTAACAAGCGATCAAAAAGTCATACACACCCCAAAATGGTACCAATTAAACCTTAATCTCTTCCCGCAAAAAATGAGCCCCTATAAGATAATCGCCCAAAAAATAAAAAATATATAGCTTTTGGAAAATGGAGATGCTTTTTTTTAAAAATGCTTTTATTGTGTAAAACTAAAATACATAAAAAGTAGACATATTAGGTATCGCCGCGCCCGTAAAAACCTGCTCTATAAAAATATCACATGATCTAACCCCTAAGGTGAATTTCATAAAAAATAAAATAAAATAAAAACTCTGCCAAAACTACCATTTTTTTGGTCACTTTGCCACATAAAGTGTAAAATTGAGTGATCAAAAAATTATATGTACCCAAAAATGCTATCTATAAAAACGTCAACTCTTTCCGCAAAAAATGAGCCCCTACACAAGACGATTGGCAGAAAAATAAAAGAAATGTAGCATTTAGAAAATGAAGACACAAAAACAAAATTTTTGTTTTGAAAAATGCTTTATTATGTAGAACTGAAACAACAGAAAAAAATACACATATTTGGTATTGTCACGTCTGTATCAACCTGCTCTATAAAAGCGTCACATAATCTATCCTGTCAGGAGAACTCAGTAAAAAACAAAAAAACTGTGCCATAACAGCCATTTTTTTGTTACCTTGCCTCACAAAAAGCGTAATACTGAGCAATCAAAAATCATGTGTACCACAAAATAGTACCAATAAAACTGTCACCTCATCTTGTAGTTTACAAAATGGGGTCACTTTTTGGGAGTTTCTACTCTAAGGGTGCATCAGGGGGTCTTCAAATGTGACATGACAACTTAAAATTATCCCAGCGACATCTGCCCTCCAACATCCATATGGCGTTCTTTTCCCTCTGTGATCTGCTAGGTTCCCGTTTAGCAGTTTACCACCACATCTGGGGTGTTTCTGTAAACTGCAGAATCAGGGTAATAAATATTGAGTTTTCTTTGGCTGTTAACCCTTGCTGTGTTACAGAGACAATCGATTAAAATGGAAAATCTGCAAAAAAAAGTGCATTTTTGAAATTTTTACCTCCATTTTCCTCATTCTTGTGGAACACCTAAAGGGTTAACAAAGTTTGTAAAATCAGTTTTGATTAACTTGATGGGTGTAGTTTCTAAAATTAGGTAATTTATGGGTGGTTTCTATTATGTAAGCGCCACAAAGTGACTTGATAACTGAACTGGTCCTTGAAAAGTGGGTTTTGGAAATTTCCTTAAAATTTTTTTGAATTGCTTCTAAAATTCTAAGCCTTCTAACTTCCTGAAAAATAAAATGATGTTTACAAAATGATGCCAACATGAAGTAGACATCTGGGAAATGTACTGTAACAACTATTTTATGAGGTATCACAGTCGGCTTTAAAAGCAGAGACATTCAAATTTTAAAAATTGTGAATTTTTCCAAATTTTCTGTAAATTTTGGATTTTTTTTTATAAATAAAGGTGAAACATATTGACTCAAATTTACCTTTAACATGAAGTACAATATGTCACGAGAAAACAGTCTCAGAATCGCTTAGATAAGTAAAAGTGTTCCAGAGTTATTACCACATAAAGTGAAACATGTCAGATTTGAAAAATGTTGCTTGGTCCTTAAGGTGAAAACTGACTTGGTCTTGAAGGGGTTAAAAAAGAAGTGGTCTGTGAAAGCCAGAAATTTTGCTTGTTTGTAGGTGACCAAATACTTATTTTCCACCATAATTTGTAAATAAATTCTTTAAAAATCAGACAATGTGATTTTCTGGATTTGTTTTCTAATTTTGTCTCTCATAGTTGAGGTCTACCTATGATGTCAATTACAGGCCTCTCTCATCTTTTTTAAGTGGGAGAACTTGCACAATTGGTGGCTGACTAAATACTTTTTTCCCCACTGTATGCAGATTTCATTAAATTGAACAAATCTCAAAAATATATATATAATTCCAACCATGTGGAAAGTGAATATATGGAAACGGACAAATGAGGCCTGATTCTCAATTCTTTGCATCTCATCAGTGTTTTAGACCCACACCTTCTTTGTCTCTAACTATGTGAAAGAGGCCATACGGATGCTCAAAATACAGGATCTTTTTTTTTAATTTTTTTTTTATTTGTTCTTCTAACGGTTTAGAAGAAAGGAAAAATAAACTGGGGGGGGCAACAGCAGTGGCATACAGAACAAGATGGTGGCAGATCATAGTAGTAGCAGAAACCAACAACAGCAGTGTGATAACAAGGCCCAGTGGTATGCATATCCTTTTTTAAAAATTTAACATTTACATATTAGTAGGCCAAGGAGCCCCTTTATAGGTATCACAGTAGAGGCAGAAGGTTGGTGGCAGCATCAGAATTGCCCATTTTGCACAAAATTTAGGTGCTAGCATACTAAAGTATGATCATTAGTGGCAGAACGATCTATTGTGTTGCTTGTACCCTGAAAATGGACATTATTTATGTAATTTATCTATTGACTGGGCCCGCCGCAAGACTTCAAAACACTTGAGCGTATTTTGGATTTTGGCGGCTTTGTTGCTGGTTCTATGTCAACGTACCGCCAGAAAAATCTTGTACAGTGCCAAAACGTTACAAGCCCCTTCAAAGTTTTGAATGTTATATGTTATAACATTTTTTATGTTATATTATTATATATTATATATTTTTTTATTTTTTATAAATGAAAAAAATATGCCTGCGTTTACATATTTTACGCAGAAAAAAAAACCTGCTGTACAAAATATGGCTAAAACGAATACCTAGATTTTAAAAATAAAAATGTGTATGTTTGTATATTTTACACATACAAATTCCACTGTACTACTGCTAACACTAATATATATAAATACATGACTTTAAAAGTTTTAATACTAAAAAATAAATGAAATGTCTCATAATTTTATGCCAGCTTTATTTTAACAGTGCCACATAGAATATCAAAAGAAAAACGGAGACAATTACATGAAATGAGAAATAAAAAATAATTTGCATTTCTTTGAGGGAAATAAGTATTTGATCCCCTAGTAAAACCATGACTAATGTTGGCTCCCACAGACCACTGACACACCCTAATCACAGTGAAGTCGTTACCTGGATGAGAGACACCTGTCCCAAATTGTCACCTGTATAAAAGGCTACCTGCCAACAGTCTCAGTGACACTCTAACATCTCCACCATGGGCAAGACTAAAGAACTAAGATCTAAAGATGTCAAGGACAAAATTGTTGACCTACACAAGGCTGGAATGGGCTACAAAGCCATAAGTAAGAAGCTGGATGAGAAGGTGACAACTGTTGGTGCAATTATTCGGAAGTGGAAGAAGTACAACATTACTGTCGATCGACCCAGGCCTGGAGCTCTATGCAAGATATCACCTCGTAGAGTCTCATTGATCATGAGAAAGGCTAAAAATCAGCCAAGAACTACACGGGAGGAGCTGAGTAATGATCTCAAGGCAGCTGGGACCACAGTCTCCAAAAAAACCATTGGTAATACACTGAGACGTAATGGTTTAAAATCCTGCAGTACACGCAAGGTTCCTCTGCTCAAGAAGGCTCACGTCCAGGCCCGCCTCAAGTTTGCCAATGAACATATTAATGACTCCGAGAGAGACTGGGAGAAGGTGCTGTGGTCAGATGAGACCAAAATTGAGCTCTTTGGCCTCAACTCAACTCGACGTGTTTGGAGGAAGAAAAATACAGAATATGACCCTAAGAATACCATCCCCACCATCAAGCATGGTGGTGGAAGCATTATGTTTTGGGGGTGTTTTTCTTCTAAGGGCACAGGCCAACTTCACCGCATTGACGGGAAGATGAACGGGGCAAAGACGGGAAGATGAATGTGTCGCAAAGTCCTGGGTGACAACCTCCTTGCCTCCGCCAGGGCACTGAAAATGGGTCGTGGATGGGTCTTTCAGCACGACAACGACCCAAAACATACAGCCAAGGAAACAAAGGAGTGGCTCCATAAGAAGCATATCAAGGTCATGGAATGGCCTAGCCAGTCTGCTGACCTCAATCCCATCGAAAATCTATGGAGAGAGCTGAAGCTTCGAGTTTCCAAATGCATGCCTAAAAACCTTAAGGATATGGAGATGATTTGCAGAGAGGAGTGGGCCAAAATTACTCCTGAAGTGTGTGCAAACCTTATAAAAAACTATAAGAAACGTCTGACTGCTGTGCTTGCCAACAAGGGTTTTGCCACCAAGTATTAAATGATGTTTTCCTAGGGGATCAAATACTTATTTCCCTCAAAGAAATGCAAATTATTTTTTATTTCTCATTTCATGTAATGTTCTCCGTTTTTCTTTTGATATTCTATTTGGCACTGTTAAAATAAAGCTGGCATAAAATTATGAGACGTTTCATTTATTTTTTAGTATTAAAACTTTTAAAGTCAGTGGGGGATCAAATACTTATTTCCTCCACTGTATATATATATATATATATATATATATATATAATACTTTTTTTCATGAATGAAAAAGGGGCAGGATGTTTGTATGGGTGTCCACATAGCCTGATATACTATTACTAATACTAGTAACTATTGCTATAACTTTTTATTTTTTTATCTTCTGTATTTTTCTTTTTTTTTCTTCATTTTTTTATTATTTATTTTTTACTTTTTATTTACTTATTTTTATAAGTGAATTAACCCCTGCCACAGTCAAGGCAAGAAGAGGTTAATTCCCAGCCTGCAGGCTGACATTTTATAGCCAGCAGTTGGCTCTCTTACATAACAGTGCTCCCTGATGGCTTTTAGATTTTACAATTTGATAGATGCTTGTTGCACAGAGCTAAAAGCATCTATTACTGCCTGACTGCTCCTGCTGGTGACACTTTTCCCTGTGACTGCAGCTGTCTAATGACACAGCAGTCACAGTGATCTGCAGCGGCTCGGGCAGGAGTGAGAGTACTTGGGGTTTCCCAATTTGGAGCTAAGGTCTGATGGACTTCGACCTCTTGGTCTTGTACCGCATCTATCGGCTCTTGCTCTTGTGAGCTAGTACTAGGCAGACTGTCCAAGTTTTGATCACTGGCTTTGACTGTTTTAGCACTGAGGTCCAAAACGGCACTATCATCGGAGCTTTCTGTTTCAATCAGCTAACAAAAGGTAATATCACTCTCTGAGCTTTGCTCACTTTCTGTGTACAACATTAAACATGCCTGTTCTGGAGAATACGTTTTGCTTGATATCTTTGTTGATGTATACATTTTTTTAGTTTTTATGATATATTCAAGCTAGTAGCAGCACAAAAAATGATAAATAATTCCTACCTGCCAATTATAACACTAATGGACATAGGGAAGTCTTACTAATGACAAAAAATAGCCACAGAACTTGCAGGCTACCTGCACACATTGTGGATTACATGTGGTTTTTCTAAGAGGATTCTCATGCAAAAAAACGCAGTATAATACAGTACCAGCAGTTCCTAGTTTAAATGTCGGCAGCACATACCTCATGAAGAAAGTCACATGTTGAGCTGGCTTGTAGAGTATATAAAGTATGCTATACATAGGTTGTCTGCACACATATCCCTTGTTGCTGTCATGGATAAACGGAGCGATTTATCAGAGTTTTTGGGCCAAGAGTGACAGTATTTCTGAAACTCCACAGTTTTTATGTTCTCATGCTGCTGTGGTGAGAGTGTATTGTAAGTGGACAAATGGCACTATTGCGAATAAGCAACATGGAAACTGTGGAGCACCATGTGCCATTGATGTGAACATCGGCCACGAAGGGTAGACCAACACGTTACAATGAAGCAGCACCAGATGTGTGTCTAAGACAAAGCTTCAGCAAACCCCACTGCATATGGGGTTCAAAGCAGACGGATGGTCACTGCACCTCAGCCAGTTAAGTTGCATTGGCAGAAAAGGCCTTAATTTTCACAGAAGTATCAGAATTGAATCTCCGATGATTGGCAAATGGTTACTTTCTCCAATGAATCATTTTTTCTGCTTCATCAAACTGATGGACATTGGTGTGTCAGGCAAGAAACATCTCAGATCAAAGATCCTGCAATTGTTGCTGGAAGAACAGAAGCTGAAGTGACAGCCTTATAGTCTTGGGAATGTTTTTGTGGCATTCTCTAAGCCTACTCATCCATGTAGAAGACACTCGTGTTTCGGACAGTGGATGTGGACCCACTGTGCCAAGTTACCAATCTGTTTGACTTTGGGCTAGTCCTAAGGGTGTTATCCTGACAGTTCCTTGGTTTTTCACCCTATACAGGGATCTGGTCTTCACTGCCACCAGGGGAGGACTGGGAATTTAAAGTGACCCCATGTTGTAGGTGGGTCCAAATTGACAGAAGGTGGGGCAACAGAAGTAGGTGGAATATGCAATATCATAGTGCAGCACAAAATATCACCCCAGAAGCTTCCCTTCTGTGGTGACCAGTAGCTGATAGCTGACACGCTCTGTCCTCCTCCAATTGTCTCTAATTAAGGTATGGAGCAAGGTGCTTTGGATGTGAGATGTGGGTCACCGTTACAAGCCAGCCCTACCTTCTGCATGCTGCCTGGACATATCCTAGTAATGATCCTTATAGTACTCCCTGTAGTATGATCCCCAAGTGGCTGGAAAGAAGAAAAAAAATCAAATATCTAAGTTCTAGTTGCTGTCTCCGGTGCAGGCCACAGGCCCTTTCAGCCTGAGGCTTTAGATGCCAGAGTCTCTGCACTATTCATAATTTATACACTGCCTCATATAGAGGTCTATGTGGGTAAACAGTCTGCCACTGGCTGCTCCTCTTGTAATAGCCTCAGGAGTCAGAGACACCTCTGTGAAGCACCATGGGATAAAGCAATACACTTAGTCAGAAAACAGGCAGAGGTCAGGGCAGGCAGTGTTCATGCAAATCTATGAAATTAATCTGAGCTCAGAGTAGGCAGCAAGGGTCAGTACGGTAAACAGGCAGTAGTGGAATCAGGCAGCAGAGGAATGGAATTGGTAGACAGGCAGAGTTCAGTACACAGGCAGGTAGACAGGAATAGCATACCTTAACTTGGAACTAGCAAGCTAGACAACCTAAAGCTCAGGCACCCCCCCACTGGGAAAGATGCCTTAAATACCCTGGTACAGACAGCCATAGGCTGGGGAAGAATTAGGGCACGCATGCAATAAAAAAATTAAGAGAAAAAGTAGATGAAAGTAGATGACTAAAGTGAAAATGAGCTAAAACAAAAAGAAAACTATTAAAAATTGTGTAATTTAAAGGAACTATGAAAAGATATAACAATAATTCCTTATATCAGTGTTCCCCAACTCCAGTCCTCAGGGCCACCTAACTGTGAGGATTTGAGGAAATCTCACAGAATGAATTCCTGTGCTAAGTCCTGATGCACTGACACTAATTATATCACCTGTTTAATACTAAGGAAATCCTGAAAATCTGACCGTTAGGTGGGCTCTGGGACTGGATTTGAGGAACACCGCCTTATATAATTACCTGATTTAGGATAGGTAACATTATAAACGTCATCATCAAGGACTTCAAATTCATTTTCTGCAAAGGCCAGAGTTTCTTCTGTGTGTATTCCAACACCAAATTTGGTTCCTTTGTAATCAAAATGTTTAAAAGACATTTTATCTGAAATAAGAACAAATTTAGATTCAATTTTTCAGACCTCAGCATAATGTTTCTTTACTGATTTTTATCTTGATTTTTTTTTTTATAACATTTTTATCTTGCTTACAATTTATTCATTTAGTCTAGTGAAACCACAGCATCTGGACAGGTAGACATGGATATTATGCTTTTATATAAACTACCAACTATTTATTATCGCATGGTACCATCAAATGTAATTACTGTTTCAAGGCCATGTTCTTGTCTTTACCGCATGTGTCTGAAACTGTTCTCAATTTCAATGTAATACTCCAATTACTTACCGATTACTAAAAAAGACATAGTAATGAGTGATGCCAATAATGGTTGATCTGAACAATAACTAGTGAAACTCTGTTGACTAAATGACCACTTCCAAACTATGAAAATCTATCTAGTTTTTCCAGTGTGGCATCACTAAATTCTAGTAGCACCACTTAGCTTGGCTAATACTACCTGTGAAGGTGAGGTAGATGCTGTCCGATATATAATGTACAAACCCAGTAGCTTCCAATCTCAGCACATGACACATTTTATCCATACTACAGTATACCGATGTATGTTTGATAGGTCTGTAGCTTATGTTCGGTCTGTTGTCCCTCTCTCTGCTATCTGAACACAGATCTAAGCTGACATCTTGACAAATCAAATAGATTTGGCTCGTCAATTAGAATGGCTTGTACGAAAATTGCAATTAAGTACTGATGACTCATATTTCACTCATGGAGGTAAGGTGTTGACTGCATTTGCATGACTTAAGCTACATACTAAGTGGGATTAAACTATCTCGATAGAGGTGTTAGAGCTGCATCGTAAGTAGCAGACAATAGATATACCCTCCACCTCTGTTCAAGTTTGGTTTCTTCATCTTCACATAATACCTTCTTTCACACCTCTTTTGAACCAGTCCTGATGCAAACCTTGCTGTCATCAAATGAGCATCCTTTGTTCTTAGGCTGAATCTTGACTGCAGGTCTTGGCTCCTCTGTTAGCCTTACTACTGTGTATCAATGTATGTTTGATAGGTCTGTAGCCTCTCTTCAGTTTGTTGCCCCATTCTCTGCTGCCCAAACTGTTCGTCAGAGGTCCCGGGTGTTGGACCCCCACCCTGAGGTTAGGTCATCAGTATAAAACAATCAGAAATCCACTTTAGGGGTTAAAGGTCGTTTTGAAGGGAATGTAAACAAATGAGAGAATGGCCTCTGACTTTCCCACATCACTGTATATGTAGTGATGTATATTTTATTTCTCAGTTTAGGACTGGTGCTATAAATGGAGATATTGTAGCTAAATACAGTGCTATGATAGATAAAATGCTCAAAGGGCTAATTTACTAATTTAGTTGTGTAAAGTTTTACAACTTGAACTGCATTAGCCTTTAAGCTAGCTCAGCAGTATATGGTTATGATAATTATTGCAGGTCATGAGTGTTCATGAATGTATTTGCCTACTGTTCAGTTTGTGCAATTACTTTTACCCTACATCGTTCTACTATTCTACATGACACAGAGATGCAGTAGAGATAGTGCCTATCATGTCCAGTTCACTGATAAGCGGCTCAGCAATTGTGAGAAATACCTAGTAATTGATGGCGTAGAATGTGCCAGAATTTTTAAGAGGCACAAGTCTCTAAATAATTCTGATGCGTCTGCAGCAGGCTGCAGGGGAGAGTGGAAAGGATAAAAGTGGGGGTGGTATTTAGGATAGGAGTATTTGTACTCACATTGGCAGTTCTCACTCGGACACTCCCTTGACCGCACAGTGAAGGGAAGGCAAAACCATGTTACCTCAGGGCCCACCTTGGTATTGGGTTTTCCTGCCTGGTTGTGGTTTAGTGTGCCCTTAATGTAAGTGAGTCTTTGGGGTTAAAGCTTTAAATTAAGGATATAACAAAGGGAAAAATAGGTATATTTGCAAACAAAATACAAAAGGGTTTAAATTGCAGGGTAAACTAAAATTATAAATGTTCTTCAATTATATAAATGGTAAAAATTATAAATTTGAAGGTGTTGGCCCCTTACAGAGTAATGAGGGGGGAGTTGCAGAGAGCGATGAGGAGAAACCAAAGCTATTAAAAAAAAATTTCTCCTCTGTGTTCACTGAGGATAATAAACTGTCAGATGAAATGCAGAATATGAAAGTAAATTCCCCATTAAAAGTGCCCTATCTGACCCAGGAAGAAGTACAGCGACGTCTTAAAAAAGATTAAAATACATAAATCGCCAGGACCGGATGGCATACACCCCCGTTTCCTAAGAGAATTAAGTAATGTCATAGCCAGACCCTTATTTCTGATATTTAAGGACTCTATACTGACAGGGAGTGTTCCACAGGATTGGCGCATAGCAAATCTGGTGCCAGTATTCAAAAAGGGTCCAAAAACAGAGCCCGGAAACTAAAGGTCAGTAACTTTAACATCTGTCGTGGGTAAATTGTTTAAAGGTTTTCTAAGAGATGCTATCTTGGAGTACCTCAATGAAAATAAGCAAATAACTCCATATCAGAATGGCATCATGAGGGATCGGTCATGTCAAACCAATTTTATTAGTTTCTATGAGGAGGTAAGTTCTACACTTGACTGCGGCGAATCAATGGATGTTGTATATCTGGACTTCTCCAAAACATTTGACACTGTACCACATAAAAGATTAATATATAAAATTAGAATGCTTAGACTGGGGGAAAATGTCTGTATGTGGGTAAGTAACTGGCTCAGTGATAGAAAACAGAGGGTGGTTGTTAATGTTACACATTCAGATTGGGTCACTAGTGGGGTACCATATGGGTCAGTACTTGTCCCTATACTCTTCAATATATTTATTAATCATCTGGTAGAAGGCTTGCACAGTAAAATATCAATTTTTGCAGATGACACTAAACTGTGTAAAGTAATTAACACAGAAGAGGACAGTACACTGCTACAGATGGATCTG
Organism: Rhinella marina; assembly: GCA_900303285.1. Lineage (NCBI taxonomy): Eukaryota > Metazoa > Chordata > Amphibia > Anura > Bufonidae > Rhinella > Rhinella marina. Next base: position 26,929 of record ONZH01003966.1, read on the forward strand.
GATAGATTGGAGGCTTGGGCAGAGAAGTGGCAGATGAGGTTTAACACTGACAAATCTAAGGTTATGCACATAGGAAGGAAAAACGCAAGTCAGCAGTACATACTAAATGGTAAAACACTGGGTAACACTGACATGGTCATACTCCTGCCACTTTACAAATCACTATTCAGACCACACATGGAGTACTGTGTACAGTTCTGGGCTCCTGTGAACAAGGCAGACATAGCAGAGCTGGAGAGGGTTCAGAGGAGGGCAACTAAAGTAATAACTGGAATGGGTGGACTACAGGACCCAGAAAGATTATCAAAATTAGGGTTATTCACTTTAGAAAAAAGACGACTGAGGGGAGATCTAATAACTATGTATAAATATATCAGAGGTCAGTACAGAGATCTCTCCCATGATCTATTTTTCCCCAGGACTGTGACTGTGACGAGAGGACATCCTCTGCGTCTGGAGGAAAGAAGGTTTGTACACAAACATAGAAGAGGATTATTTACAGTAAGAACAGTAAGACTACAGAACTCTCTGCCTGAGGAGGTGGTGATGGTAAGTTCACTAAAAAAGTTCAAGAGGGGCCTGGATGTATTTCTGGAGTTTAATATACCAATGGTCCTCAAGATCCATAAAATTCTTGGGAGTTAACATTACTTCAGACTCTGCGAATTTATATAGGGAAAACTTCCAGTCCCTTCCACAAACTATTAAAACCACTATAATTGGAATATTCCCTTCACGTCAACGTTTGGGAGACACACTTTATATATATCCATACTAGAACCTAAAATATTGTACTTCATGCAAACTGTGCCCTTTCCCCTGCGTAACAATTTTTTTATACAATTAAAACGCCTCTTCTCTAGGTTCCTTTGGAGTAAATCACGTCCACGTCTTCCTCATTCTATCCTGATACAAGCGAACAAAGCTGGAGGCCTGGGCCTCCCAGACTTAACACTTTACTACAGAGCGGTTCATGGGATGAGATGTTTGAAATGGCTCATGCCCACAGAGGATAGACTGGATATACAAGCCGTGACTGGGGAGTCGATACCTCCTTTAAGAGCATATCTACTCTCCCATCAACAATCATTGTCCAAACATACTAACCCACTGAGCATTATGACAAAGGCCACCATCAGGATTTGGTACACTTACCTGTCCAAAACTCTGCTATTTTCGAACATGGCTTCCCCATTGATAAAGGTAAGAGATGTTTTGTGGAACGCGACTTCCGCCTTTAGCTCCACACTGTCCAGGGAGGGTGCTGGGATATCCCTACCATTGGTTGATTTACTTGATGTTACAGGGGCTCTTCAGGAAAATTGGGATTCTTATCCCAGACTTCTCTCACTTACCTTTCTGCATAAATTACACATTAAACATCATATAGGGAAGGGAACTCCCCTACCTCACACTCCTACAACACCATTTGAAACAATGGTTCTATCAAGTGACCTACCTACAAAAAAAATCGCTGAGAGATATGGAGTGTAATAATATTACAGATTATAGTTACCAGAGTGAGGTCGTTGATCCAGGGAGTTATTCTGATTGCCTGATTTGAGTTAGGAAGGAATTTTTTATTCCCCTAAAGTGAGGAAAATTGGCTTCTACCTCACAGGGTTTTTTTTCTCCTTCCTCTGGATCTACTTGCAGGATAACAGGCCAAACTGGATGGACAGATGTCTTTTTTCGGCCTTATAAACTATGTTACTATGTAGATATATGTCACATTGTTATAATGCGATAAAGGACATCCAAGGCTACTGGAAAAGTATTGATTGCTATTGTTTAATGTGTCAACAATGAAGACGAAGACCACCATGATTTGTAAATATCTAAATATCTCAGTTTATTTTTATTTGAAGAATTATTATCAATTATATGTTGAGAATATGTTGAGAATATGTGTTTATTTCCTAATATAGAGAAAAGTAGATAAAATATAGGGTCTAGAAAAATGTATTTTGCTTTGGCAGGGGACTTTTTGATTCCATTGGTCAAACTTATTTAAAAGCAGTTTTGGATGGACAAAAGTAGGGATGAGCGAACTTTTGAAAAGTTCGGTTCGTTTTGGTTCGGCGAATTTGCTTGAAGTTCGGATTCGTACGAACCGAACCTAAAACGAACCTTGCTATAACGGCTGAATAATTGCTGCAACAATAATGGGAGTCTGGTAGGGTATAGTTTCGTTTACTTGCAGTTGCTATTACAATGAAAAAAGTAGAAAAAATCAAAGTGACTTCAACAACGGCGACGCAAAATATACGCATATTTGAGAATTTAAACTAATGCGTACGCTAATGCGAACATTTCTACTCAAGTAACGAACATACAGTGTAGCGTTGTCAAAGGTACGCTACTTAACTGAATATGTACGCATTAGCGTACAAATACACTGCGTCTGCGAACATTCCTACTCAAGTTACGAACATACAGTGTAGCGTTGTCCATGGTATGCTACTTAACTGAATATGTACGCATTAGCGTACGCATACACTGCGTCTGCGAACATTCCTACTCAAGTAACGAACATACAGTGTAGCGTTGTCCATGGTACGCTACTTAACTATGTACGCATTAGCGTACAAATACACTGCGTCTGCGAACATTCCTACTCAAGTAACGAGCATACAGTGTAGCGTTGTCCATGGTACGCTACTTAACTGAATATGTATGCATTAGCGTACAAATACACTGCGTTTGCGAACATTCCTACTCAAGTAACGAACATACAGTGTAGCGTTGTCAAAGGTACGCTACTTAACTGAATATGTACGCATTAGCGTCACGAACAGGATGAGTCTGAAGTGCCTGTAGCGTTAAGGCCACAGCTCAACCATCCCTAAATTAGACTTTAAACTAATAGCCTTTTATCTACAAGGCCAAAGAATTAGTCAGAAAACCTGACAGATGTCTACTGAAAAATGACTTTGACACAGTTGCTGCGGTGCAGACGGCGCAAAACGCTGCGCGCCGGCACCAGCAGAGTTAACAACGCCATTTTCTCACTAGTGGCGCAGCTTCTTCATGCTGAAGCAAAGAAACCGCCCCCTCAAGAGCGGGAAAACCATGGCACGCCCCCCTGTAGCGCAGGAAAATCCAATCCAGCCCGCCAGGAATTTGATGTGGGGAGCATTGAGAGCGAAGACTCCACCCCCTTAGCTCCTCCTCCATCTCCTGTTTGCATGAAAGAGCAGAGAGTTAACAAGATGGCGTCCCGTCAACGAGGTCCTAGTTGGGGAGACATGGTGTGGGGCACCTATCCCTACGAACCTGAACCCCGAGGGGAAGAGATTACCCTGGGTCAGCTGAGTCTGAATACCCGGCGGAAGGAGAAACCTGACGAGACCGTCCCGCCGGCTGCGGCAGCTGGAGTACCTGCCACCACTTCTAATTTGGTGGAGGGAACAAGAGAGACGGCTGGAGGATCCGTACGGAAACCTTCATATGTACAGACTAAGAATGTCCCCGTCGGCGCTCTAGAAGAGAAACGCAAAGCGGTGGCTGGAGTGACCCCGTCGGTGAGGCCCAAGCCGGATGACCTGAGGCAGAACCTCATTGTACCGGCGGAAGTAACGAGAAACGTCTACACCTGCTGGGAATATAAGCGGCGAGTAGAAGAGTGGGTGGTAGAAGTATTGGAGCACCCCCGGCCTGGAGACCCGAAGCTCGAGAGGTGCACCGGAACCGTGCTTTGGTTCAATGTGGAGCGCGGGGTCGGGTTCCTTACGGACGAAGAGACGTTAGTGGAGTACTATGTCAACCGCCGCTCCGTCAAGAGGCCGTACCTCCCTCCATCCCAGCATAACCTCCACGCCGGTGACTTTGTGGAGTATACCCCAATGAAAAGTCTGCAAGGCCCCTTCGCCACCGGAGTGAGGGTGATCCCGCGACCCCGAAGAACGGAGGAGCCCGCAGAAGAGTGGGAGGAGCCATCGCCAGCGACGGTCACCGCAACTGCTCCGGTGCCTCAAAGCCGAGAGAGAGAAGGCCCCAGCGTATCGGGACCAAGAACCCCGACCAGCGAGCCGGAGCCTCTCATCCCCGGGTTACCTACGCCGACAGCGTTCCAGGTGGGTCAAATTACGGCCAGTAAATTCATCTTTAATCCCCTGGCCACGTACCACCTGATGCAAGAGGCACCAGCAGCACAATCTGTTGCCAGGGGTAGGCCTCTGGCTGAGCCTCTTAAACCTGAGGTTCTGTCACCAGTGACCCCGGCAGGAGCATCCGGGCCTTACAGGGTCCATTCCCAGATGGCTGCCACCGTCACCAGTCTGACCACTGGGACCCTGCCCAGACCGGTGCCACAATTATCCTTGAGAGGACGCTGGGGAAAGGCCGCAGCCTACCGTGAGGCCTACCAGAGGCAGGAGCGCCCTCTCATGTCATTCAGCTCGAGCAGCAGCGACGAGGAGCTGGAGGCTTTCCACTAGAGGGAGCCCCAGCTACACCTATAAAGAACAACAGGACTAATGGGAGCCACCACGTGGACTGAGCCTTGAAGGGTGAGAGCCGGTTGGCTTTATTTTATGTTATTGTTGCCCTGTTTGGTTCTCCATCCAGAGAGACACGTGTGGCTGGACTCCCCCCATCAGCAATATTCCAAGTTGCGCCATGTTTGCGCACCATATCCCTTTTCCCCCCTTCTCAGGTTGTTGGGAAATCACTTTTAAAAGGGTTTGTCAAGAAACCTTTTCTGCTATTTATAACCTATTTTATTACCCATGTGGATTACAAATTTCAATTGAATTTGGGTCTTTGTTCCAGCTACCAGCCAAAGAAGAAGAAAAGATGGACTTGAATGTAACCACAGATGTCTTATATTATGCCTTTAATATATTTGCACTTAAATGTTTGCACAAATATTTTAGCTTTTTAGCAACGTTCAAGAATATTGCCCATTATGTATTTCTTTACAGGTGTCACAATGTGTCCTCCAATGCACTTTAATGTATGGTCATGCACTTAGCAAGATAGTCAGCACCTTACTTGTCTCTACCTCAGATATATATGCTGCCTCTGAGGGCGTTTCACACTAACGGTTCATGGTAGCCAGGTGTCAGAGCCACAAGCAGTTTTCTCTTATTCCTTCAGGGTTATCCTCGCTGCTATAGATGTGTCTTATATGTGTCAGGAGAGCGTATAGTCTCTCACTAGAACTATGGCAGGACTGGTAGATTCCTCCTCCTAGTTCACTATGTCCTGAGGCCTTGTGCACCGCCTCCATGAAAAAATAACTTGCAGCTACTGATAGACATCAAGGTGACAAAGCGTAAAGCATTATCAGACTTTGGTGCTTGGAAGGGATTACAGGATGAAGCCACCCTTCTGTTTGTGGGCTTATCATTTCACAATGGTGGGATTACAGAGTTAAGACACCCCCATGCTTTCTTTGGTATTTTATGGCAGAAATATTCAGAGTCATATAGAAATGGTTGCTTAGTGCAGTTTACATAGGTTGTTCGTCTGCTGAGAGGGGATAACAGAGATTGGACACCCTACTCACAAGGCAGGAACGTACCAGCATAGTAGCTCAATTGTCTATATATGTATGTAATGTCATTTATATGTATCTATTTCATGCAGCACATGGTACTTATTGGATTCCATGTAAGCTTTTCTATATCCTAATCATGTATGCTAATCCTAAGCACAAGCCGAGGACGGCTTGACTTTAAGTAAGGGGGAATGTAACACCCCAGAGTAGTGTTACAACTCTGCGTAACCAGCTCCTATCTGTGTGCTACTTTGGAAATGTAATTCCGTGCATTAATGTCATCACCAGCATTAATATGTATGATATTCAATGTTATGCAACTGTTTCCCATGTAATGTACCTGGTGTACCAGCAGGTGTCAGTAAATACTATGGCAGATTCAGATGTAGTTTTAGCAGAATGGTACAGTCCTTAGTCCATTCTGACCCCCTCTGCTGGAGAGAATTTAAGCTCTTCCAACTTCCTGCAGGAGAAAATGACAGTTATGACAGTTTAGTCAGGTTGTTGTCCCCTGTACCCTGATCAGGGAGGACATGTGCAGGACAGTGGAGCACCTTCAGCTCTGCTGTACCCTAAAGACTGAGTAATATAGCCTGCAATAAGGCACAACAATACTCTCAAGGGAAGCCAGACTTAAGAGGTAGCCTCAGCTTAGAACAGGAAGCCTGAAACCTGAATTTCCAAGCATCTGCCAAGTATAAGCAATAGCTGCACTTGCTGGACACCAAGCTGAAGGATGAATTGAGTCATCTGCTTTCAAAGTTCAGTTAATAAAACTACGTTGGACCATTCATACAAGTCTGCGCATCATTCCCACCTGACGACCCTCAATTACTACTACTAGTAAATTTATTGCAGCCGGAGCCACCGCCTGGGGCCTGTTCGTCTTACAAGGTAGGAACACCGTGACAATCCCACCAAAGACTTGAGTGGCCTAAATACCCCTTGGCACTCCTACCACTGGGACATAAAGGAAAATCACCTTAGAGGGCCCTGGAGGGGGAAAGGGTCGCCCCCGTAGCAACCACGGCACCCCGGTCACTGCACATACATCACATAATAATATTATAGTACATTGCCAATCTCTTTTTAACAAAGCGAGAAACAGCCCTGACCTCACATAGATCCAGAGATCTGCCACAATTACTCTGCTACATCAAGCTGGTTATTGAAGGGTAGTGTGACTAGTGTCTATTCTGCCGCATGTCAGGACTTGTGTCCATCTCTCCCTATCACAGCTCAGGACAGGAGGCAGTTTAAGCTTGAGGAAGCAGTGAAGATTTAAAGTGAGCATGTGCGGCCTTCTCTGTGAGCAGTTCTAAGACATAAGAAAAAAAAAGGCTAAATAAAAATACATTTCACTGAATAACTGAGTCAGTTCGAGTAGATATACAAAATATTTAATGACATGTAACTGCTAAAGTATTCAAATCCAGGTGCTGCTTTGAAAGTTTCGAATATTTTTTGTGCGACAACCCCTTTAACTAGATAATACTAATTGTATTAATGTTTCCACCCCTACAGCTAGAAGGGTCAATGAGCGACTCTATGCTGCCTCCCGCATACAACGCAGCCTGCAATTAGAGGTGTAGGGTATGCAAGCCATGTTGGCAACACGCCGTCAACCTCCTGTTTAATATTTATTTTATTTTTTATTTATAATTTGTTATTGTTAAAATATATTTCTTTAAACCTGTGTTTTGTGTTTTTTTAAAACTTTAACCCCTTCCTGACATACTTTGAAGAAATATTGTTATGAAAAATATATTGACTTGTACGTAAAGCTCAAGTCCAGCCAAAAATTACAAGGAACTGGCACTCCGATACACCTTTTATTACACATAAAGGAGGGCATTAGACACAACGGTGAAAAATTAAGATTGACGGCCTGCTGGTGAGTTGACCGTTGAAAACATTATGGTTGAAGGCCTGGTGGTGAACAGACCCCTGAAAACATTATGGTTGAAGGCCTGGTAGTGAACAGACCCTTAAAAACGTTATTTTTGAGGGCCTGGTAGTGAACAGACCCCTGAAAACACTTTTTTTTTGAGGGACTGGTGGTGAACAGACCCCTGAAAACATTATGGTTGAAGGCCTGGTGGTGAATAGACCCTAGAAAACATTATGATTGAAGACCTGGTGGTGAACAGTCCCTTGAAAAAATTATATTTGAGGGACTGGTGGTAAACAGATCCTTGAAAACATTATGGTAGAAGGCCTGGTGGTGAACAGACCCTTGAAAACATAATTTTTGAGGGCCTGGTGGTGAACCAGTAGGGTTGAGAAGAGACAAGTTGAGGAGGAGGAGGCAGCACTTGATTGCACACAGTATGTTTTCTAATAGATAATTGAGGGTGGGGACATTAGTAGGAGCTGTATTCTTTTGGACCCAGAAGGGCCTAGTACAGAGAACTGAAGTTGGAAGCTAAGAATATGCACGTTTGTAAAAATCATTTTTTTATACACGACAAAATGTTGATGTTCAGTTCAGCACAGGACAGTCAACGTTAAAAAAACCCTGTAACATTACAGCTAGTCTAGTAGGATACAGATACGGTGAAATAGACAGACAACCTCACCCACAGAATCTATGAGGTAAAGAAAGGACATTTAAAAAGGCACAGATTCAAGAAGGCTTTATGCCAGTTCCATTATCCAAAAATACGTGTCCAATTTTCATGAAATGGACACCTCACTGGCACTCGCTTTACAAATTGACGCAACTACTCTGGTGTAAAACCTGTTGAATCTGGGCCTATGGCTGTTGTCAAGACATATATATATATCTTTGTTACACCAGTTTGATGTCCTAACCGAGTGCAGCGCCCAACCCAATGGATGTATGCTTTTGTGTTTTTTTAGTGCTGTCACCAGCTGGCTTAAAGGATAAGTCCGTGCAATTTATAAGGCCCCATTCACACGACCGTAAGTGAATGGGGCCGTATCTATCCACAAAATTGCGGATAGATACGGCCCCATTCACTTACAGTCGTGTGAATGGGGCCTAAGTTTCTGGGTCAAATAAGGGCACAGAAAGTAATTAATTGCCTGGACTTATCTTTTAAAATGGGTAGGGGAAAAACCCCTGATGGGGTATGGGAGTGACCTTCCCGCCCTCTCTTTGGTCACTCCCAATAAACCTCACCCTATGGGTACCTTCACATGGGGCTGCGGGTCTGCTGACTAAAATCCACAGGGCATTTTTATACCGTTCACCAAACGGCGTTCAGTACTATGGTGCCGTCCGGACATACGCAGTTCTGCGCTGAACTGGGTATTTGCGTCCAGCCCCATAGTACTGAAGGTGGCATAAAATCAGCCAACGATGCGCTGTGGATTTTAGGCAGCAGAGAACCACAAAAAAGCATCCCATTGTAAAGGCACCCGTAAATAAGGCAAGTTAACCTGCCTTTCAGCCACTGTTCGTTGCTGTAACTAACTGTGGAGGTTTTTTATATCACAGCTGAAGGACAGCAGCCTCCGTGATATATACCCCATAGACAGCCTTATTCCACGCGTGACTGCATGAGAGGCGTGAAATCATTCGCACAGAGAAGAACCCCATCGGGATTTGCGGTGCGAGATTTTACTACTCTCATGATATCAACAAAATACCTCAAGAACAGTTAGTACCCGCTCACAAAACGGTGAGTAGTGTTCCTTGGCACGGGTGCCAGGGATAGAACCCCACGGCTATAGTTCACAAAAGGTGAAATCCCCACTTTGTGAAGCATAGTCGTGGGGATTATTTTAGGGATGGTACTGTTCTTGGGGTATGGGTTGGACGGTGCACCGGTGTGAGGCATTAAGCTGGTGTGGAGATGTTAAATGGCCAACACACCATGGGCATTAAATTTGGAGATGGGGTTCTGTTTATTTAAATGTATCCGAATTAAGTAGGGAATTTTTAAGGTGATTTTTTTTTTAATTTTGGGTCTAAGGGGGAAACATTACTTAATAAGTTAAATTACGGATTTTTACGTTGGGCACATATTTGGGATCTTAAGGTCATTTTCTTGGACACACGGATTGCCATGCAAGACGGGTGACTGATGACTTAGTCATTCACATCAGGCAGGGGGGTGGTATAATCCGATGTAATCCAGGCACGATTCATCTTTATAAAAGTCATCATCTCAACACTGTGGCAAGAGAGCCTCGTTCTTTGCGGTGTTACGATGTTACCCGCCACACTGAACACCCTCTCTGACGCGACACTACTGGCTGGGCAGGACAGCAGAGCCAAAGAAAACTCTGCCAGTTGAGGCCAAATGTCCAGTTTCTCTGCCCAGTACTGCACGGGGTCGGTGACACTTTGGGGCAGGGTACAATCCAGGTAGGCAGTGACCTGGTGGGTGAGCTCATGCTGGTCCACGCCATGAGTCCGGTGTTGTGTCCCCTCTTCAGCGGCTGGCTGCATGAAATCGCTCATCAGCGTTTGGAGGCTGTAGCGACTTCTCACGCCTCCACTAGTGGTGGTGGTAGTGGAGCGCGCTGGTTCCCCCCGAGCGGATGTTGTCTGGGAACCTGGCTGGTCTCGCTGGTAAGTAGAGACCAGCTGTCTGGTGAGTAGGTCCCGGTAGTACCCCAGTTTTGCCTCCCTCTCTGATGGTGGGAAAAATTCAGCCATTTTGCGGCGGAAGCGAGGGTCCACCAGGGTGGCCAGCCAGTATTGGTCCCTCTGGCGGATGTCCACAATCCGGCTGTCACTCCTCAGACACTCCCGTAGGCACCTTGCCATCCGCACCAAGGACAATGAGCGCCTCTCCTCTCCACTGTCCTCGGTATAGTTCCAGGGTCTGCTGGGGTCTTCCTCCGCTTCCTCTACCACCTCATCCTCCATCTCCTCCTGTGATTGAGAGGCAGAGAAGCCAGGTGGCGGTGTGTGGAATGGCTGGGCATGGACATCTTCCTCCTCCTCACCCTCCATCTGCACTTCATCCATCTCTGGGCTCAAGGCGATGTTCAGCCTTGGAGTGGTGGCCTGGGAATCCTCGCTGATGATGCTTTTCAGCGCACTTTCCAGAACATGGACGAGTGGGATGATGTCGTTGATCCCATAGTCATTCCTGCTCACAAACAAAGTTGCGTCCTCAAAAGGGATCAACAATTGGCAGACTTCACGCATCATCTGCCAGTGTGTGACTTGGAAGTCGCAGTGTGGCGTGAAGCTGCCTGATTGCCCCATGAGGTAGTCTGTAACGGCTGACCTTTGCTCGTACAGGCGGTCCAGCATATGGAGGGCAGAATTCCAGCGTGTTGGCACGTCGCAGATTAGCCGATGTTGGGGCAGACAGCGCTGTCTCTGGATCCTGAGCAGGGTGTTCCTTGCAGTGTAGGAGTGGCTGAAGTGTTTGCACACTCTGCGTGACATCCTCATAAGGTCTTGTAGTGCAGGAAATGATCGAAGAAACCTGTGCACTATGAGGTTTATCACATGTGCCATACAAGGTGTATGACTCAGCCCTCCCTGCTGCACTGCAGAGACAATGTTCCTCCCATTGTCTGCTACCACACTTCCCACCGTTAGTTGACGTGGGGTCAGCCATTGATCTACCTCCTCCCTGATGGTCCGGAGGAGCTCCTGCCCACTGTGTCTCCTTTCACCCAGGCTCACCAAATGGAGGACAGCCTGAGAGCGCCGGGCCTGACATCGGTGGTAAGACACCGGGGCAGGTTGTAATGCAGTAGAAGCGGCGGATGTTTGCAAGGTGGTGGAGGCAGAACTTCTGCTTCCCGCTGCTGGCCCCCTAAAGCACCGTGGAGGTGACAGTGGCAAGAATGGGCCAACTTCCTGATGGTCTTCTGGGAGGATGTTGACCCAATGGGCAGTAACAGACATGTACTGCCCTTGGCCATAATTTGAGGACCAGACATCAGCACTCAGGTGCACACTCTTGGACACCGAGAGTCCCAATGAGTCGCCCACCTTTTTCTGCACATAACTGTGCAGTGATGGGACAGCTTTTCCAGAGATGTAGTGGCGGCTGGGGACTCGCCATCTGGGGTGCGCACACACCATGAAATCCCTGAAAGGCTGGGAGTCCACGAGGTTGAAGGGCAGGGACTGAAGCACCAGCAGCTTAACCAGGTGTCCGGTCAGTTTCTGGGCCATGGGATGGCTGCTGGAATACACCTGACGTCTGCCCATGGACTCAGTCAGGGATTGCTGCCTCATTAGCGGTGTACATGGCAGTGACACTGTGCTGCTGCTGGCAACTGAGGCTGACGAGCCCTGAGTTCCAGTGAGAGGATGCTGCATGATGGGATCTGCAGTGTATGGTGCATCATGACAGGAGGTGGTATTGGGGTCACGGTTCTTCCAGGCCTGTTGGTGTTGCCTTTCCATATGCTTTCGCATGGATGTTGTCCCCAGATTATCACCCCTACCACGACTGACCCTCTCATTGCACAGCAGGCACAAAGCAATATGCTTATCTGTCCCCAGGCGGAAGAACTGCCAGACGACTGAGGACCGTGGTTTGCTGACAGCCACGGGGGGTCTTGCTGGCTGTTGACTGCCACTGCTGCCTGAGGGTGCCCTCTCAGGACCAAGGCTTTGAGAGGGTGATCTCTGCCTGGTAGCTTCTCTTCTACCCCTCCCTCTTGTGCCTCGGTTGCTTGCAATAGTGGGATGTTGCTGTGTCGGTGGCACCTCTATTTCCTCCACCGATGATGCTGAGGATAATGCTGCTTGAGGGCGCCACGTCCGATCAGCGACATCATCATCAAAGTCAGGACCACTGCTACTTTCCTCCGGTGGCTGGGACAGGATATCAGGTGTGGCACTGGATGCCCCTCCCTGGCTCTGTTGACTGCTTACAGCCAACACTTCCTCTGGAGTCTCAGTACCTTCCACCCGCTGACTTTGGTGGACTTCCTCCTCCTCCTCCTCATCACTAAAAAGTGGTAGAGACTCCAAGGGCAGATCAAGGTTTGCAAAGAGTTCCCTGGCAGAAGGTGCCCCAAAGGAGAGTGGCATTCTAATAACAGGGGATGGGGCAGAGGACTCTCGCTGACCGTCCCATGTAAGGGTGGTGTCAGATGATCCAGCGGATGCTTGACTCCTCGTTTGGGAGCTTTGGGCGGTGGAACTGGAGGATTGGGTAAGCCAATCTAGAACCGCTGGCTGTGTGGTTCTTACTTGACCAGTGGCCGTCAGGGGTAGCTGCACCCTGCTGCCACGCCTGTTACCCCGGCTGCCACCGGGCCTGGTGCTGCCACTTCTTCTACCCTCACCGCCTCCTGTTGCACTCCTTGCCTGGGAAGTGCTGGAAGTAGGACGCTTGGACATTTTTTTATTGTGTGGGGGAAAATGTAATGATATATTTTTTTTATACTATTTTAAACTTTATTTTGTTTTTATAACTTTTTTTATCTTTTTTTTTAAACTTTTTTAATTTTTTTTTAATTTGTTTATAACTTTTTTTTGAAGTTTTTTTTTAACTGTTTTTGTTGTGGCTTAACGGGGTTGACAGCACCCAGCTGAGCAGCAACGTGTAGCGTGTACGGTCACAGAACAGGAATGCTACCTGTCCTGACTCTTTTCTCTCACAATTTTTTTTCTCACCCTATCTCTCCCTAGATGACACAATTTTTTTATTTATATGACTTCCTCTCCCTATCTCTACCTATCTCTTGCTTTCTCAGCCTCTTTCCCTATCTATCACCTTAACTTCTATATCTAGCTTTCTCTTCCTCTCTCCTGCTTTTCTCACTAAACCTTTCTATTTCTTCTCTATCTCTCCCTGTATCTATCTACTTGTTTGACTATCTATCTATCTATCTATCTATCTATCTTCTTTTTCCTCTCTATCTATTGAGCTCCTTTCCCTTGGATGTCTGAAGACGCACTGACAAAATGTCGGCGCGATCAGGCACTTCCTGGTCTGTGTGGGTGACGTCACACATCTTTTTTTCACAGAAAACCAGGATACAAGGGATTATAGGAGTAATAATCCCTTGTATCCTGGTCTATTCTGTGAAAAAAGTACAGTTTTGCGTCGCCGTTTAGTTTTTTTACCAGATTCGTTAAGAATCTGGTTCGTTACGGTTCGGTTCGCTCAAAATAACGGTGACGCAAAATATACGCATATTTGAGAATGTAAACTCAAATATGCGTATATTTAGGGTAAGGAATACAGCATATTCCATACCCTAAATATACACATATTTGAGAATGTTCGCTAATGTGTACGCATTTTATGAATTCTAACGCATTAGCGTACGCATTGGCGTACATTCTCAATAAATATGCGTATATTTGGCGTCGTCGTCGTTATTTTAACCAGATTCGTTACGAACTTTTTCAAAATTCGGTTCGGTGACGAACCGAACTTTTGGGAAAGTTCGTAACAAATCTGGTTCGTTACGGTTCGGTTCGCTCATCCCTAGACAAAAGTCATAATGGGTGATTGTGTTTCTTTTGTTTAATCCATCTGAGGGAGTGATGGGAAGTTTTTAAAATGTACTGCACCCCATCAACAGCTTAAATTGCCATGGACTGAGTTATTCTGGACTAAGCTAAAATACATGGACTGAGCAATACTGAATGGACTTTATTTTGAAATGGAGTTATTTCTTATATGTGAAACTGTTCAAGCTTGTTTTCAATTACAACTTCCCTAAGTGCAGGCTGTATGAGCTGTTTAGCAGAGCCAGGAATGACAAACTCAGAAGTGCTCAGACGGACACTCGGTGTGGTAAAACATAGCTTTTGGTGACCTGCTTGCCACATAACAAGAAATGACTTTAACCACTGGTCTGCCATCCTGAAAAAGGCCTTGCTGCTTGTACTACTGTTGTCTGAGGGTGGACCACCAAGATAATTTTGTTTACAGGATTTTAGTACTAATGACCTATCCTCAGGATAGGTCAGCAGTATCTGATCGGTGGGGGTCCGACACCCAGGACCCCTGCCGATCAGCTGTTTGAGAAGGTACTGGCGCTGCTCTGAGTGCCGCTACCTTCTCGCAGCTTACCAAGCACAGTGCTGTATATTGTACAGCGGCTGTGCTTGGTATTGTGCTCAGCCCCATTCACTTGTGTGGGGCTATCCATCTGTGGATACAGCGATGCTGGCGGATACAGCAGGGGCCTGGCTGTCAGCAACAGTCGGGCCCATGCTGCTGATTAGGCAGGAGCAGCTCCTGCACCTGCCCAATCAGAACACATACATGTACATGAGTATGCGGCAAGAGACTGCATTCTCTATCATACATGTACAATGTGGGAAAGGGTTAAGTGCCATCATTTCCTTCCATCCTGCCTCCTATTCATAAATGGGTACTCTCCTTCACTGCAGAGGACGACGCTCAATGATTATTACCACCTCCTGCCCCCCAATTATAAGTGCCCTGCAATAACCACTAAGCGATAAGTAACCACTAAGACACTTTTTTTCTGATTTAGCACACATGGTGGTTCAAACAGTTGTAACTTTTTTATTTGTTGGATTTCCAAAATAATTTTTGAAACATTTCTAAAAGTGACACATAGGGCTTTTTAATATATTTTTCTTAAATATTTTTTCTTTTTTTGGGCAGGAAACTGTGCAAAACATTTTTGAAGTCTTTTTTTTTTCAAACTATAGCTCCTTTAAATGTGCAAACTGACACACCAATAAATTTTAAAAATGAGTTGTTTTTTTTTCTTTCATATTTTGCACTATTTCCAGTGTAACTGGGGCATCCAAAGGAGCCCCAAGTTACATTGGGATCCAGCCTCATGTCGGGGCTTTGTACAGTGCAAAGCTGATCAGAGTCTTAGTGGACTCTGCAGCTCTGCTCTGTCCCTGAGACGCCTAGCGATCAAGTAATCACAGGGTCCAATAGAGGAAGCAGCACAGCTGATTCCTCCATTCACTGCATAGCACTAATTGGGGAGAGGAGAAGGCAGAAGTGGTAATAAACCTAGGAAGCTGGCTTAAATTTAGAAGCGGTGCCGGATACGCCAAAGTTATGGAGAAGCCAGCGCATCTTCATTATTTCGTCGTTCCACCAGCGCTGGGGCTTTATTAAGACCGATGTTTTTTTAAAACCATTAGTTCTGGTGGACATTAAATTGCCAAAGTACCCATAAAACTATTCCTCTGGGGATTATAGAAGTGTAGACATTCACTCCAGAGGTGGATTAATGGCAACTACAGGGTTAAGAATGTTAAGTTGCCAAAGGGGGGGCGGGGACAGGCCTAGATGACGGTGCCCATACGTCATCGGCACCCCCCCGCATCTCCCAGGCTTGCCCTGAATTGAGCGCTGATGAGCGCTGCCCACGGGTAATTGGTGCGGCATCGATGTGCGCGCATGCGCTGCCCCCGATGTCAGGGGGGCATGCGCTTTGCGCGCGCGATGCGGCGAGACCCGGGTGATACATGATGGAGTTTGAACGCGCTCCAGCTTAGAAGCAAGTGCGCGCCCATCAAGGTATGTAGAATCTGGAGGCAGGCCTTAACCCACCACTCCTACTATGGGGGAGGGTAAATTGTTAGTAAGGAGAGTGCATTTAAATCCACCTGGTGTACTGACCAGAGTGGATGTTACATGTCTCACCTTTACTGCCGGATTAGAGCCAAACACTGGGGCTCATCCGGACCCATGTGGGGAATCCAGACGGAGAACCAGCGCTGGCCCTGCTACAACCACTTGTGAATATCTGTCCCCTGATGAATTGGCTTGATTGCCAAGGAAACGCGTTGGGACTTCATTCTTTTCCTTTTCTCTAGTACGAGGGATCCCTAATCCTCTATCTCTGACGAATTATCGGGCAGTCATCTGTCTTTTTCAGGGACAGAGAGAGGGACAGTCTAGGAAAATGGTATGGCTGACCATGGAGTGCTATATTCCATTTGTATGTAGCTAATATGTGCACAGGGCTACTCAGTGGTTAGAGTCCCGGTACCCCTAGGTCAGACCCTTGTTTCTTTTCTATACTTGTATATACGTGTCCATGCAAAGTGGTAAGGTTGCATTCCCTTAAATTGCACTGGTTCATGTGAGCACTATATAATTATTATTGTACTATTGTGGGCTAAATTCTTAAAGATATCTAGTAAATGTTACGTTTTAAACGCACACCCTATATTTATTATACCAACTAAATAAATGACCCCCTATGTTCAGAGCTTCAAAGGAACTACACTGTGGCAGGCCTCAGAGCCTTCAGAAGGCTGCTATAGCAACCGATCAACTACCTCAATCTCAGCGCCGGGAAGCCATTCAGGCCTTGGGAGCACCACTCTCCCGGTATTTCACCACTGAGATGCCATGGTCACAATTAACCATGGCATCTGAGACATTAAAATTTCATGATCAGCATTATTGTCAATTACAGAGGATACCTCTGG
This sequence comes from Rhinella marina, assembly GCA_900303285.1. NCBI lineage: Eukaryota > Metazoa > Chordata > Amphibia > Anura > Bufonidae > Rhinella > Rhinella marina. Next base: position 43,776 of record ONZH01003966.1, read on the forward strand.
TTGTCTGCTGTGTAAAACAGCAAGCAGCCAGTTCCCATGGAGGCCACTCAGCTTCTGAGCAGTTGCCATCTTTAAAGTGAGGACTTCTGCCACACATGTATGTTCGGATGTCCTTAAGGGATTCTTTAATAGTGACTACATTACCTGAAACTTTAGTTCTTAAGAAAACTCATAACTGGGGCCTCTGACGATGCAACTTCTATGGCACTCCTACTGTGTAGGACTCACTACAGAGGTGCTGAATGGTTAACAAGCAAGGTGGTAAATAGTAAAGGTCATGGAAAGAGCATGAACAAAGTAATAAATAGAGATGAGCGAGTAGTGTTCGATCGAGCTGGTATTCGATCGAATACTACGCTATTTGGCGTACTCGATTTCGTTCGAGTATAACGGCGATGGCGCACTTAGAATTCGTTTCCCCTCCCACCTTCCCTGGCGCTCTTTTTCCACCAATCACCATGCAGGGGGGGTATGACAGGCACGCTGAGCACGCTGGCAGCGCGAAAACGGCGTCTACATGCATTGGCTGAAAAAACCATGTGACCTCGAATATTAAAAACTCAGCTCTTCCTGCTCGTACGCATATGCTGCGTGAACTTAGTCAGGGACAGAGGCTGGAGAAGGGAGAGACAGGTTTTAGCTGTTGGACAGGCAGGAGCGTGATTAAAAGCCCTTATCAGGGCTACTATAGTGCAGTACAGTGATAGCTTTACTACAATATAGACTTTACAGAGAACGGCTGCTGTATTCAGGGATAGCTGCTGGAGTAGGGACAGAGAGAGGCATTAGTGGTGTATTAGGTGCTCTGCTACATACCAAACTATATTTGGCACTACTGCTGTGTACCTTGAACTATAAAATATATAGGCCTTATAATTGGCAACTGTACAGTGCGTTCTCTTGCAAACTAATTTAAATACCTGGTGTAAATACCCACCGTCTGAACAGTTAGTACACGGCTGTGTACCTTGAACTATAAAATATATAGGCCTTATAATTGGCAACTGTACTGTGCGTTCTCTTGCAAAATTATTTAAATACCTGGTGTTAATACCCACCGTCTGAAAAGTTAGTACACGGCTGTGTACCTTGAACTATAAAATATATAGGCCTTATAATTGGCAACTGTACTGTGCGTTCTCTTGCAAAATTATTTAAATACCTGGTGTTTATACCCACCGTCTGAAAAGTTAGTACACGGCTGTGTACCTTGAACTATAAAATATATAGGCCTTATAATTGGCAACTGTACTGTGCGTTCTCTTGCAAAATTATTTAAATACCTGGTGTTTATACCCACCGTCTGAAAAGTTAGTACACGGCTGTGTACCTTGAACTATAAAATATATAGGCCTTATACTAGGCAACTGTACTGTGCGTTCTCTTGCAAAATTATTTAAATACCTGGTGTTTATACCCACCGTCTGAAAAGTTAGTACACGGCTGTGTACCTTGAACTATAAAATATATAGGCCTTATAATTGGCAACTGTACTGTGCGTTCTCTTGCAAAATTATTTAAATACCTGGTGTTTATACCCACCGTCTGAAAAGTTAGTACACGGCTGTGTACCTTGAACTATAAAATATATAGGCCTTATACTAGGCAACTGTACTGTGCGTTCTCTTGCAAAATTATTTAAATACCTGGTGTTTATACCCACCGTCTGAAAAGTTAGTACACGGCTGTGTACCTTGAACTATAAAATATATAGGCCTTATAATTGGCAACTGTACTGTGCGTTCTCTTGCAAAATTATTTAAATACCTGGTGTTTATACCCACCGTCTGAAAAGTTAGTACACGGCTGTGTACCTTGAACTATAAAATATATAGGCCTTATACTAGGCAACTGTACTGTGCGTTCTCTTGCAAAATTATTTAAATACCTGGTGTTTATACCCACCGTCTGAAAAGTTAGTACACGGCTGTGTACCTTGAACTATAAAATATATAGGCCTTATAATTGGCAACTGTACTGTGCGTTCTCTTGCAAAATTATTTAAATACCTGGTGTTTATACCCACCGTCTGAAAAGTTAGTACACGGCTGTGTACCTTGAACTATAAAATATATAGGCCTTATAATTGGCAACTGTACTGTGCGTTCTCTTGCAAAATTATTTAAATACCTGGTGTTTATACCCACCGTCTGAAAAGTTAGTACACGGCTGTGTACCTTGAACTATAAAATATATAGGCCTTATAATTGGCAACTGTACTGTGCGTTCTCTTGCAAAATTATTTAAATACCTGGTGTTTATACCCACCGTCTGAAAAGTTAGTACACGGCTGTGTACCTTGAACTATAAAATATATAGGCCTTATAATTGGCAACTGTACTGTGCGTTCTCTTGCAAAATTATTTAAATACCTGGTGTTTATACCCACCGTCTGAAAAGTTAGTACACGGCTGTGTACCTTGAACTATAAAATATATAGGCCTTATACTAGGCAACTGTACTGTGCGTTCTCTTGCAAAATTATTTAAATACCTGGTGTTTATACCCACCGTCTGAAAAGTTAGTACACGGCTGTGTACCTTGAACTATAAAATATATAGGCCTTATAATTGGCAACTGTACTGTGCGTTCTCTTGCAAAATTATTTAAATACCTGGTGTTTATACCCACCGTCTGAAAAGTTAGTACACGGCTGTGTACCTTGAACTATAAAATATATAGGCCTTATAATTGGCAACTGTACTGTGCGTTCTCTTGCAAAATTATTTAAATACCTGGTGTTTATACCCACCGTCTGAAAAGTTAGTACACGGCTGTGTACCTTGAACTATAAAATATATAGGCCTTATAATTGGCAACTGTACTGTGCGTTCTCTTGCAAAATTATTTAAATACCTGGTGTTTATACCCACCGTCTGAAAAGTTAGTACACGGCTGTGTACCTTGAACTATAAAATATATAGGCCTTATACTAGGCAACTGTACTGTGCGTTCTCTTGCAAAATTATTTAAATACCTGGTGTTTATACCCACCGTCTGAAAAGTTAGTACACGGCTGTGTACCTTGAACTATAAAATATATAGGCCTTATAATTGGCAACTGTACTGTGCGTTCTCTTGCAAAATTATTTAAATACCTGGTGTTTATACCCACCGTCTGAAAAGTTAGTACACGGCTGTGTACCTTGAACTATAAAATATATAGGCCTTATAATTGGCAACTGTACTGTGCGTTCTCTTGCAAAATTATTTAAATACCTGGTGTTTATACCCACCGTCTGAAAAGTTAGTACACGGCTGTGTACCTTGAACTATAAAATATATAGGCCTTATAATTGGCAACTGTACTGTGCGTTCTCTTGCAAAATTATTTAAATACCTGGTGTTTATACCCACCGTCTGAAAAGTTAGTACACGGCTGTGTACCTTGAACTATAAAATATATAGGCCTTATACTAGGCAACTGTACTGTGCGTTCTCTTGCAAAATTATTTAAATACCTGGTGTTATACCCACCGTCTGAAAAGTTAGTACACGGCTGTGTACCTTGAACTATAAAATATATAGGCCTTATAATTGGCAACTGTACTGTGCGTTCTCTTGCAAAATTATTTAAATACCTGGTGTTTATACCCACCGTCTGAAAAGTTAGTACACGGCTGTGTACCTTGAACTATAAAATATATAGGCCTTATACTAGGCAACTGTACTGTGCGTTCTCTTGCAAAATTATTTAAATACCTGGTGTTTATACCCACCGTCTGAAAAGTTAGTACACGGCTGTGTACCTTGAACTATAAAATATATAGGCCTTATAATTGGCAACTGTACTGTGCGTTCTCTTGCAAAATTATTTAAATACCTGGTGTTTATACCCACCGTCTGAAAAGTTAGTACACGGCTGTGTACCTTGAACTATAAAATATATAGGCCTTATACTAGGCAACTGTACTGTGCGTTCTCTTGCAAAATTATTTAAATACCTGGTGTTTATACCCACCGTCTGAAAAGTTAGTACACGGCTGTGTACCTTGAACTATAAAATATATAGGCCTTATAATTGGCAACTGTACTGTGCGTTCTCTTGCAAAATTATTTAAATACCTGGTGTTTATACCCACCGTCTGAAAAGTTAGTACACGGCTGTGTACCTTGAACTATAAAATATATAGGCCTTATAATTGGCAACTGTACTGTGCGTTCTCTTGCAAAATTATTTAAATACCTGGTGTTTATACCCACCGTCTGAAAAGTTAGTACACGGCTGTGTACCTTGAACTATAAAATATATAGGCCTTATAATTGGCAACTGTACTGTGCGTTCTCTTGCAAAATTATTTAAATACCTGGTGTTTATACCCACCGTCTGAAAAGTTAGTACACGGCTGTGTACCTTGAACTATAAAATATATAGGCCTTATACTAGGCAACTGTACTGTGCGTTCTCTTGCAAAATTATTTAAATACCTGGTGTTTATACCCACCGTCTGAAAAGTTAGTACACGGCTGTGTACCTTGAACTATAAAATATATAGGCCTTATAATTGGCAACTGTACTGTGCGTTCTCTTGCAAAATTATTTAAATACCTGGTGTTTATACCCACCGTCTGAAAAGTTAGTACACGGCTGTGTACCTTGAACTATAAAATATATAGGCCTTATAATTGGCAACTGTACTGTGCGTTCTCTTGCAAAATTATTTAAATACCTGGTGTTTATACCCACCGTCTGAAAAGTTAGTACACGGCTGTGTACCTTGAACTATAAAATATATAGGCCTTATAATTGGCAACTGTACTGTGCGTTCTCTTGCAAAATTATTTAAATACCTGGTGTTTATACCCACCGTCTGAAAAGTTAGTACACGGCTGTGTACCTTGAACTATAAAATATATAGGCCTTATAATTGGCAACTGTACTGTGCGTTCTCTTGCAAAATTATTTAAATACCTGGTGTTTATACCCACCGTCTGAAAAGTTAGTACACGGCTGTGTACCTTGAACTATAAAATATATAGGCCTTATACTAGGCAACTGTACTGTGCGTTCTCTTGCAAAATTATTTAAATACCTGGTGTTTATACCCACCGTCTGAAAAGTTAGTACACGGCTGTGTACCTTGAACTATAAAATATATAGGCCTTATACTAGGCAACTGTACTGTGCGTTCTCTTGCAAAATTATTTAAATACCTGGTGTTTATACCCACCGTCTGAAAAGTTAGTACACGGCTGTGTACCTTGAACTATAAAATATATAGGCCTTATACTAGGCAACTGTACTGTGCGTTCTCTTGCAAAATTATTTAAATACCTGGTGTTAATACCCACCGTCTGAAAAGTTAGTACACGGCTGTGTACCTTGAACTATAAAATATATAGGCCTTATAATTGGCAACTGTACTGTGCGTTCTCTTGCAAAATTATTTAAATACCTGGTGTTTATACCCACCGTCTGAAAAGTTAGTACACGGCTGTGTACCTTGAACTATAAAATATATAGGCCTTATAATTGGCAACTGTACTGTGCGTTCTCTTGCAAAATTATTTAAATACCTGGTGTTTATACCCACCGTCTGAAAAGTTAGTACACGGCTGTGTACCTTGAACTATAAAATATATAGGCCTTATAATTGGCAACTGTACTGTGCGTTCTCTTGCAAAATTATTTAAATACCTGGTGTTTATACCCACCGTCTGAAAAGTTAGTACACGGCTGTGTACCTTGAACTATAAAATATATAGGCCTTATACTAGGCAACTGTACTGTGCGTTCTCTTGCAAAATTATTTAAATACCTGGTGTTAATACCCACCGTCTGAAAAGTTAGTACACGGCTGTGTACCTTGAACTATAAAATATATAGGCCTTATAATTGGCAACTGTACTGTGCGTTCTCTTGCAAAATTATTTAAATACCTGGTGTTTATACCCACCGTCTGAAAAGTTAGTACACGGCTGTGTACCTTGAACTATAAAATATATAGGCCTTATAATTGGCAACTGTACTGTGCGTTCTCTTGCAAAATTATTTAAATACCTGGTGTTTATACCCACCGTCTGAAAAGTTAGTACACGGCTGTGTACCTTGAACTATAAAATATATAGGCCTTATAATTGGCAACTGTACTGTGCGTTCTCTTGCAAAATTATTTAAATACCTGGTGTTTATACCCACCGTCTGAAAAGTTAGTACACGGCTGTGTACCTTGAACTATAAAATATATAGGCCTTATACTAGGCAACTGTACTGTGCGTTCTCTTGCAAAATTATTTAAATACCTGGTGTTATACCCACCGTCTGAAAAGTTAGTACACGGCTGTGTACCTTGAACTATAAAATATATAGGCCTTATAATTGGCAACTGTACTGTGCGTTCTCTTGCAAAATTATTTAAATACCTGGTGTTTATACCCACCGTCTGAAAAGTTAGTACACGGCTGTGTACCTTGAACTATAAAATATATAGGCCTTATAATTGGCAACTGTACTGTGCGTTCTCTTGCAAAATTATTTAAATACCTGGTGTTTATACCCACCGTCTGAAAAGTTAGTACACGGCTGTGTACCTTGAACTATAAAATATATAGGCCTTATAATTGGCAACTGTACTGTGCGTTCTCTTGCAAAATAATTTCACGGCTGTGAAGGCAAAATATTGTAACCAAAAAAAAAAAAATGCGGAGGGGGGCTAGCGGAATAGGACGTGGACGAGGACGGGGGCGCGGAAATGCTGTTGGGGGCCTTGTTGAAGCCAGTGGGGATACAATGCGTGCTGGTGAGGGTCAGCCAGGATCCCGCTCATCCAGAATCCCTGCCTTTATGGGACAGTTAAGCAGGGGGCGGGTTACACCGCTGTTGAGGCCTGAGCAGGTTGAACAGGTGGTGCAATGGATAGCCGATAGCGCTTCCACACAGTTGTCCACCAGCCAGTCATCCACACAGTCTCACTCTGACCCTCCTTCCTCCACACCTGGCCAACAGAGTCATCCCACCATTGACCCCTCCCAGGAGCTCTTTTCGGGTCCTTTTTCAGATGTGCCGGAAGAATCCCAGGAGCTAGCAGAGGAATTTGTTTGTAGTGATGCCCAAACACTTGAGTTTTCGCCATCTCCTGCTGATGTGGACCCTGAGCCAGCATCTGTTATCATGAGCGATGATGATGATGAGACGCAGTTGCCATCAAGGGAGGCTGTTGGAATGTCCAGTGGGCAGGAGGAGGAGCAGAGTGAGGAAGTTGAGGTGGTGGATGACGAAATGACCGACCCCACTTGGCCAGGGGTGATGTCCAGCGAGGAAAGTAGTGGAGAGGTGGTGGTCTGCGCAGCACCGAAAAAGGCAGCAAGAGGCAGAGGGATGTCCAGAGGCAGAGGGATGTCCACAGGCAGAGGGATGTCCAGAGGCAGAGGACAGTCCAGACAGAGAAGTGAGGCCACAGCCAGCAGGGCCGAAGCTGTTCCCGGCAGCGGGCAGTCGCGCGAAGCTCCCCCATCGAGGCCTCGTACTTCTGTGGTGTGGAGATTTTTTAATGTTTGTGCGGATGACAAACTGAGCGCGGTTTGCACACTCTGCCACTCAAAACTGAGTAGGGGCTCTGAGAAGAGCAATCTGACCACCTCAGGCATGCGGCGTCACTTGGAAGTCAAGCACTGGGCTGAGTGGGAGAGAGCAAACGCAATACAACCTGCGCCCGGTCTTGCTGCCACTGCCTCTTCCCCTGTGTTGTGTGCTGCCACTGCGGTCCAGACCTCCAGCCAGGACACCTCCACATCTGCCTCTGCCTCGGCTACTTTGGGGCCTTCTCCTTCAGCCTCCCCTTCCCCCGCCTCTTCGCCTGCACCTTCACACTCCTCGTCCCAACAACTGTCCATCTCGCAGGCGTTCGACCGCAGGCGGAAGTACGCCTCGAGTCACCCCCAAGCCCAAGCCTTAAACTGCCACATCTCCAAACTGCTGGCCCTGGAGATGTTGCCGTTTAGGCTTGTGGAGACGCAGGCCTTCCGCGACCTGATGGCGGCTGCCGCACCTCGCTATTCCGTCCCCAGCCGCCACTACTTTTCCCGGAGTGCCGTCCCCGCCCTGCACCAGCACGTGTCGCGTAACATCAGGCGGGCCCTGAGGTACGCAGTCAGCGCAAAGGTCCACTTGACCACCGACTCGTGGACAAGCGCTTGCGGCCAGGGACGATACATCTCTTTGACGGCACACTGGGTGAATGTAGTGGAAGCGGGGACGGGGTCGCAAACAGAGACGGCCTACCTACCACCCCCGCCCAAGATTGCCAGCATGGGTTCTGATAAACCCCCCTCCTCCTCCTCCTCCTCCTCCTCTGCCTTAACATCGCCCTCAGCCGCTAGCTGGAAGCGTTGCAGCACTGGCGCGGGGAGACGTCAGCAGGCGGTGCTTAAGCTCATCAGCTTGGGCGACAGGAAGCACAGCGCCCCAGAGGTGAGGGACGCCATATTGCAGCAGACGGAGATGTGGCTGTCGCCGCTGCAGCTAGGACCAGGCATGGTCGTGTGCGATAACGGCCGTAACCTGGTGGCGGCTCTGGAGCTTGCCGAACTCAATCACGTACCATGCCTGGCCCACGTTTTTAATCTGGTAGTCCAAAAATTTCTAAAGACTTACCCCAACCTGGCAGAGCTACTGGTGAAAGTGCGGCGCTTGTGCGCTCACTTTCGGAAGTCAACTGTAGCTGCTGCTAGCTTAAAAAAACTCCAGCAACGCCTCCATTTGCCTGAACATCGGCTGTTGTGCGACCTGCCGACTCGCTGGAATTCCACCTATTCCATGTTGGCCAGGGTGTGTGAGCAGCAGAGAGCATTGATGGAGTACCAGATTATGAATCCACGCGTGCCTCCAACTCAGCTCCCTCAGTTTGCCAACCACGAGTGGCCATGGATGGCAGACATATGCGATGTACTGCGTATCTTTGAGGAGTCCACCAAGAAGGTCAGCAGCGAGGACGCTATAGTGAGCGTAACCATCCCGCTCCTATGCGTCCTTAAAGAATCACTCATCGCAATAAGGGAGAACGCATTGCACGCAGAGGAGACGGGGGTAGGAGGAGACGCAACGGAGCTACACAGTCAGACCACACTTTTGTCTGCTTCTCGGTGGCAGTTGCAGGAGGAGGAGGAGGATGAGGAGGAGGAGGACGACGTGGAGGTGGCTGTGGAAGAGGAGGAGGATGCTGGCGGCGAGGGTAGCAGTCAGGCTGTGTGCGTCCCATTGGTTCAGCGCGGATGGGGCGGAGAGGAGGCGGAAGAGGAAGAGGAGGAAATGGCAAGTGATCCTTCTGGTGGGGGCAGTGAGGTCATGCCTATTCAGAGTCTGGCACACATGGCTGACTTCATGCTGGGCTGCTTTTCCCGGGACACACGTGTTGTCCGGATAGTGGAGAACAAACTGTACTGGGTCTTCGCAATCCTGGACCCCCGGTATAAAGATAACGTCTCTTCTTTTATTCCGGTAGAGGAGAGGACGAATCGATTGCTGGAATACCAGAGGGAACTCGTGCAGAACATGATGGAGATTTTCCCACCCACCATCGCTGGCGGCAGAGAGGAGAGGGTCTCCCAGAGTCCCACAACATCAATCAGGCCCACAGCCACCAGGGGAACACTCTCCAAGGTGTGGGACACGTTCA
>ONZH01003967.1:0-91891 GCA_900303285.1 Rhinella marina
CCAGAATATAGAACTGCTGCGTTTTTCACGCAACGCAGAACTGATGCGTGAAATAAAATGCTCATGTACACAGAGCCATTGAAATGAACGAGTCAGGATTCAGTGTGGGTGCTATACATTCATGTTAAACTTGCCGTGCTGCAGCCAGATCCACAGCCCGCCTCATTACAGTGAATTGGGCAGGAGCGTAGTTCTGGCCTCACACGTGCACCAGCGGCAGCACGGATCTGTCAGGCTGTTCACCCGCCAGGCTTAGGCTTCTTTCACACTGGCGTTATTGCTGGATCCGGCAGGGTTCAGCAATAACGCTTCCGTTACTGATAATTCAACCGTGTGCATCCATTATGAATGGATCCGGTGGTATTATCTTTAACCTCATTGGGACGGATCCGTTTTCTATTGTGTCACACAGAACTGATCCACCCCCATTGACTTGCATTGGGGGTCATGACGGATCCGTCTTGGTGCGGATCCCCAGGATGGAAAGCAAACCACATCTTGTTGCGGTTTGCTCTACGGTCTGGAGAGGCAACAGAACTGAACATAATGCTTTTAGGAGCCTCCACTCTCTTCAGTTCAGTTTTGTCCCCATTGACAATGAATGGGGACAAAACTGAAGAGTTTTTTTCCGGTATTGAGCCCCTATGATGGAACTCAATACTGGAAAAAAAAACCCTATTGTGAAAGTAGCCTTAAATACATGATGTTATAAAGTGGCAAGCTTTCAAGACTGAGGTCTCTTCTTCAAGGCCAGGAATGAAAAAATCTCTAAAAAAACATGTATATAAGCAGGAAAGAACAGAGAGGTGGAGGAATAAATTGCAACAACAACAAACAGAAGTATGGTCTTGGAGAAAGAGTCCTTAATTAGTTTACAGATAAGATGTGTGAAAGTCTGTTAAGTCTCTGAGTTTAGAGTGGAGACGACCCCTCTTTTTCCTTAGATGTTGTAGCCATAAAACCTTGAGACAAATTCAGTCCAGTGTTGAGTGTGTCAAAGAGAGTCATCAATTTGTATTCCCAAACTCTTCTATCTCTTGGGATTTGAAATGACCCTTTAATATCAATATTTGGAGGTTTCCAATGTTATGGCCAGGATCACAAAAATATTTGGCAACAGGGAACGTTGTCTTTTCCTCCTTTATAGTGTGACGGTGAGGGTCTGCCCTGTTTCCCCCACATAAAGAGCCTGAATGGGACATTTTGTGCATATAATGAGGTTTAAATTTGGAGGTTGTCTGAAGCATAGTATGGGAGGGTTTGGGAATATTGTCCTGAGACGATCATCTTGTTTTCTACGCAGATCACCAGACATGAATCCAATTGTGTTGGTCTAGGCCCAACTAAAAAGATTTATAAGGTCTGAAATAAAGCCAAGGACTAAGCAGGAGTTGTTTGATGGGATACTTAAAGGGGTATTCCCATCTCACAAATGTAGTTTGTATAGTTAGATATAGCAATACCAATATTATTACTAATAGAATGTATTTATTTAGAAGATTTTCCTATTTGTATTTCCATTGTCCCACACACATCAGTCAGGCCGTTGCCCTAGTTATGGCCACCGCAGCTGTGTAGTAGTGGAGGCTGTCTTGCTCTTGTTCTAACCTGCTCTGAGGTAACTGCTGTATTGTGAACGCACGTTGCAAAACGCAGAGAAACGGATCCTGTTCCAATATCAATTCATCTCTGTGGAGCAGGATCCGTTTATAAAGTCTGTATGTAAAACACAGATGTGAAAGTACCCTAATATGTGTCTCCACATGCTCATGTAATGTGCATTCACAATATAGTAGATACCTCAGAGCGGGTTTGAACAACAGCAAGCCGGCCACCACTACTACATGACTGCGGTGGTCGTAACTAGGGGTAACGGTATGACTGATGTGTGTGTCTCTGTTATCCAATACATTCCAGTACTGTAAGGGTTACATAGCATCATAAATCAATATAATGCTATGCGATCCCGGTCAGTGCCAGGAGTCCAGGCCAGTAGATGCGTTGCGGGAGACGCCTGCAAGGGCCCTAAAGGTTTTCATGTTATCCATGGAAGAGTAAAGAGCAGCCCTAGATCCATGCTGTGGTTCTGGACTACAGCTGCACGATGGTAATTCATTAGGATTGGGATATGTTGTAAATAAAAATGGTGCAATTGTTATTTTCTGCATTAAACCCATAATTAAAGTTTGCTAAAATTAAACCCTGAATCAGGAGTACTCAAGCATTTTTTTCTAAAGGTCCACAGACCTGGGTCTGCCACTGGGTGAAAGTCCAAACCACCAAAATAATTAAAAAATAAAATGTAAGGGGGACAAAACCAGTGGCAGGTAGTGCTCTGTGGAATTTTTTTTTTCTAAAAATAAGCTCCACCTCTGAGACTAAAGACAATAAACATGTTTTGTGTCATGTTTTCCAATAGCAACATGAATGGGCTTATTTAACTTACTTTATTTGTAATCAGGCCTCATGCACAAACAGGGAACTACAGGGACTGAAATACATGAGCACCTCCCCCACCTCTCTTATCAGAGCAGTGGCTGAGTGTACAGTATTTACACAAAGGAGAGCTCCTTATCGCTATCTGTAGCACACTCTATAGAGATAAACACAATAGCTTCATAGACAGTATCACACAAGGTAGGATTAGATACATAGCTTCATAGACAGTATCACACAAGGTAGGATTAGATACACAGCTCAGCAGACAGTATCACACAAGGTAGGATTAGATACACAGCTCAGCAGACAGTATCACACAGGATAGGGTTAGATAGACAGCTTAGCAGACAGTTTCACACAAGGTAGAATTAGATACATAGCTCAGTAGACAGTATCACACTGTATACAAAAACATATAATAGCTTCATAGACCGTATCATACCTAATAGGATTAGATACAAAGCTTAGCAGACAGTATCACACAGAACAAAATTAGATACAGCATCTCAGCAGACAATATCATAGAAGGTATGATTAGATACACAGCCCAACAGACAGTATCACACGTCATAGGATTAGATACATAGTTTAGCAGAGAGTATCACACATGATAGGATTAGATACGCAGTTTAGCAGACACTGTCACCCAGAATAGGATTAGATACACAGCTCTGCAGACAGTATCATACATGATAGGTTGAGATACACAGTTTAGCAGACAGTTTCACGCAGGATAGGATTAGATACACAGCTCAGCAGACAGTATCACACATGATAGGATTAGATACCCAGTTTAGCAGACAGTATCACACATGATAGGATTAGATACACAGCTAAGCGGGCAGTATCATACCTGATAGGATTAGATACATAACTCTGCAAACAGTATCACACATGATATGATTATATACACAAATCAGCAGGCAGTATCACACATAATAGGATTAGATATGCAGTTTAGCAGACACTGTCACCCAGAATAGGATTAGATACACAGCTCTGCAGACAGTATCACACATGATGTTTTTTGTAGCTGGTCTCCCTGAGATCAGCTATTGTTTTGTTTGAGTAGTCTCCAAAGCATTGCTTCCGGTTAGCCAGAATCCTACTCCACACTGATGAGGGGCAATACCCCGAAACAGCTGTCTGTGGATGGATAACTGGCTTAGGTTTTCCCTGTCACATCCTTAAAGCTTGTAAAAGAGCAAGATCTTGACATAGGGGCCACTTAATATGGTGGATTTGGTGATCTCTGTAATGGGGACACCCCTTTGCTTGGTTTTCCTTCCTTTGAGGGATATCTGACTTTCACTGTGTTGTAGACCCATAACTGGGGCTCCATGGTTATTTTGCATATTACTGTTTCCCAGGAAGCTTTGCACTTTGGATTGCTGTGTTGAGACTCTTAAAGGGGTATTCTCATCTTGGACAATGGGGGCATATCGCTAGGATATGCCCCCATTGTCCTATAGGTGCGGGTCCCGCCGCTGGGACCCACACCTATATCGAGAATGGGGCCCCCAAAGTGAAGAAGTGCGCACCGCGCAAGCGCGGCCCGCTCTCCATTCACTTCTATGGGGCCGCCGCAAATAAATAGCCGAGCGCTGGCTCGGCTATCTCCGTCGGCTCCATAGAAATGAATGGGAGCGGTGGCCGTGCATGCGCAGTGCGCTCCCATTCATTTCTATGGAGCCGACGGAGATAGCCAAGCCAGCGCTCGGCTATTTGCGGCGGCCCCATAGAAGTGAATGGAGAGCGGGCCGCGCTTGCGCGGTGCGCACTTCTTCACTTTGGGGGCCCCGTTCTCGATATAGGTGCGGGTCCCAGCTAAAGGACCCGCACCTATAGGACAATGGGGGCATATCCTAGCGATATGCCCCCATTGTCCAAGATGAGAATACCCCTTTAAATGAGGCTCCATGGTGTTTTTTTGTAGCTGGTCTCCCTGAGATCAGCTATTGTTTTGTTTTACATGATGGGATTAGATACACAGCTCAGCAGATAATCAATAGCTATTTTAAATTTCATGCAAAAATTGAGGCATATACTGACACCCAATGTGGCTGAATTGTACTATGTTCATTTGTAACATGTAATGGGACTGTTAAAAGTAAATAATAATCTCTGCTTAATACTGTGGTTGGTGTGTGTTATTTTGCATATAACAAATATAATACTAGACTAGCACTGTATACTGACACCAAGTGTATCTAAATCATAGTATATGGCATATAGAATTGTGGTGAACAATGGCACAGGTCAAAATATATGGTAATTAGAGATGAGCGAACGTGCTTGTAATGAGCACTGTACCGCTTGGCTCCCCTGCGCTCGCATGGATGCAGGCAGCCGCTTCCGTCCTCCTCACCCGACGGAAGCGGCTGCCTGCGCCCATGCGAGTGCAGGGGAGCCGAGCGGTACAGTGCTCGTTATGAGCACGTTCGCTCATCTCTAATGGTAATCATTGCACAGTAAAAAAAAAAAGAGCATCCCTTGGAGGGATTTGTTTAATGTATACAATATATTTTTTTATATATGTTAAATGAACACTTGAAGTGAATACCTTAAGTTCAGGTATTCACTATTAACACCATGCGACCCCTGGTGTCTGAAAGTTGTATTGCAATTTATAAAATTTAGATATAACATCAGTTCGTGACACACATCTCAGGACATGTTGAGATAAGTGATCAGTTAAAGGGGTTGTCCGGATTCAGAGCGGAACCCGGACATACCCTTATATTCACCCAGGCAGCCCGCCTGAACAGGGCATCGGAGCATCTCATGACTTGCTTTGACTTGCATTGGAGTGGAGACGGATCCGCCTCCATTCAGCTCGGTCAAGCAGACACCAAAACACTGCATGCAGCTTTTTGGTGTCCGCCTCCAGAGCGGAATGGAGGTGGAACGGAGGCAAACTGATGCATTCTGAACGAATCCTTATCCATTCAGAATGCATTAGGGGCAAACGGAACGGATCTCACAAACGGATCCTGCTGACGCTAGTGTAAAAGTAGCCTTATTTGTTTCTATGTTTGTGGTTACGTATTATATGTTGACTGTTCAAATAACATACACCAGAGATCTGTCCTCATGAGTGATTAAGAGTAGACTGTCTAGAAGACGGAGGATCGCACCGTCCAACCAGAAGGGATAGACTTAGATGACCTAGAGAGGAGGCAGGAGAATAGGGTGGAAGTCACAGACACAGACAGCCCTTTTGCTCCATAATTACAAGAGACCTGTCAGGAACGTACTGAGACATACAGACGTTCCCGCGACAGTGGGTGAGAGGAGTTCTGTATTGAGTTCCGTCATAGGGGCTCAATACCGGAAAAAAACGCTTCCGTTTTGTCCCCATTCATTGTCAATGGGGACAAAACTGAACTAAACAGAACGGAATGCTTCAAAATGCATTCCGTTCAGTTTAGTTGCGTTCCCAGACCGGAGAGCAAGCTGCAACATATTGTATTTTGCTTTCCGTCCTGGGGATCCGGAACAAGACGGATCCGACATGACCCACAATGCAAGTTAATGGGGATGGATCCGTTTTGTCTGACACAATAGAAAACGGATCCGTCCTCCATTGCCTTTCAATGGAGTTAATGAGGGATCCGTCCCGGCAATGTTAAAGGTAATACAACCGGATCAGTTCATAACAGATGCAGATGGTTGTATTATCAGTAATGGAAGCATTTTTGCTGAACCCTGCCGGATCCAGCAAAAACGCTGGTGTGAAAGTACCCTAAGATTGGCAACACGTGCCTTGATCTGACAGGTTTCTTGTGGATCATTAGATAGCTGTGTTGTTTCTGATAATGGCCACACCTTTTACTTCCAGGTGTTGCTGTTTTGCTCACTTAACTTTCCTTATTTATAGTTGCTTCTCCCACAATCCTGTGCGGTTTATAGCTTTAGTGGTGTCTTTGGTCTGCTGGTGTTTGGTTCTCGGCTGAGATCCCGTTGCTGCCATTGCTACTGGAAAGTTAAGTGTTTCCTTTTACTTTTTGCATAAAAAAAGTAAATCTGTGTGTTTATCTGTGTGTTGTTTTCCCCTGCTCTTTGTTTTAGGCCTGAGGGAGACTCCTGTCCGTCCTTAATTCGTGGAGGAACAGGTAGTCTCAGTCCTGTCACTATCACCATGCCTTATAGGGTGTGAAAGGACTCTAGGTACTCCTGCGTATGAACTGACCTACCTTTAGGGTCTGTTCATACTGATAGCCAGTCAGGACAGTGACTAGAGATTTGAATAGGAGGTATCCTTTTCTTTCCCTAGCTTTCAGGCCTTGTTACTTCTCCTTCTTCGTCCGATGTGGTGTTTTCCTCCCACACATGGGCGTGACAACACCCCTATGAAAGATAAGAAGTCCTCTGTACTGGTGTTAGCCTTCAAGAGAAGTCTGTTAATTTCAACATAAAAAAGGCAACCTCAGCAGTGTTCAGGGGCTGTCCAAGGTAATGATTAGGTGTGGGAAGACACAGTTTCTGGTGAGCTTTCAGCCACCCAACAAGAAATTATTGGGCCTGTCTGCCAAATGTCAAGGCGATCTCTGTAAGACTGGAATCTAACACTAAATACTACCTGTTATGTGCCATAACTGCCACCATAAAATTCAGGGAGTGCAGGTTCTACATGCATGCTGGGTCCACTCTGCTTTTTATCATTTTTGGTGCAAAAATGTCCTCCATTCAATCCAGGGGATGCAGGTGCCAACATGCATGCCGAGCCCACTCTATACCTCTCCTGGTGCCAGATGGCCTCCAATGAATGCAATGAGAGTCCACTCTGTACCTCTCCTGGTGCAAAAAGGCTTTCAGTGAGTGCAGGGAGAGCAGGCTACAGCTTTATACTTACACTAATTAAAATCAGCCTATGGGGCAGACAGGCTGGTCAGGTGTGCACGTCTAAGTGGAGTCAGCCACACCTCCAGTACAAACTGCAAAGAAAACGGGGGGGGGGGGGGGGGGGTCAGTCAGCACATCTAAATGTGCAGGTGCACGCTGCCGTGGCTAAAAACACAAAGGAAAAAAAATACAATGCAACAGCACTCTGCAAACCAAATAAAGTACAAAAATGCCATAATTGAAAATATTCTGGTGCTAATGCTACGCTTATTTTGCAAATTTGAGATTCTTGGCAATGTGACACACTGAAAGGTCTGTTGCTTGAGGGAAGGTATTTTCCTCCCAGCATGTGCTGCTGAGCTGATTGACAGCCAAGTGAAGTCAAGCATCGGACTGGATTGTAGGTGCCGGTCCAGGCTTTGCCGACACCAAACTGTTTTAAAAAGCCAGCCAAACTACAGCAGAGGGGGAAGGCTGGTGCCTGAATGAAGGCTGAAGACCTGTCTGGGAGGACAGGGGGATTATATTTCTGTAAATGGACTCTTTATGCAGAACCTGCAGCATTGTGTGAATGAACACCAGGACTTTCAACTCAGGTGAAGTTGTTTTTTTTTATGTACTGTTATACCTGCGTGAGTGAATAAAACACTGCAGTTGGCTTGAGAACTGTTTTTTGTGCCTCTGTTCTGCGTCCACTTACCCTGCCTACCAGAGCGAACCCCCACAGCAAATACACAGAAAACTCAGCTCCTCGCTGCACAATACCTTGAGGCCCACTCCGCTACATCCAGCCTCACCAAAGTGAGATTAACTTAGAATTTACCGGCTCCTGAGGGTGCATGGAGCGCTATTTACTACGGAGCGGGCAGAAATCTATCTCCTCGGGCCGAGAAGCTGACTTAAAACGCTCTCAGCTTTCTAAGATGGCGCCATCTCCACCTACTACTCCTCAGCGAAACAAGACACTGGGAAAAAGACCAACAGATCACAAGTGGATTTATTTGATACTGTCGGAGGGAATATGAACATTTGACAACTGGCCATAGAGGTGGCAAAACCTCTGGCATCAGACATCATTGCCTCTTTATCATCCACAGTTCAAACGGTGCTAAATAAACTGCAGGAGGACATGGAGCTCCAGGAACACAAGTTGTCAAAAGTGGAACAACGTGTGGAGTGCATAGAGGAAGATTCAGTAGAGTTATCTACCAAACTTAATGATTTGTTCCAGATGGCTAACAGACTTAACAATCGAGTCGATGACCTGGAAAACCAGTCTCGACCAGGTAATTTGAGACTGGTCGGAGATTTTTGGACTCACCAGATATTTTTGAAGGGTTGACTATGGGTAAGCAGACTCTGCGATTAGCCTTATTTGCTGATGATATCGCACTATACATGGCGGATCCCCTTAGGAATATGGCCAAAGTGATGTCCGCATTAAGAACATTTGGATCCTTTTCATGACTCCGAATAAATTACACAAAAAGTGCAGTGCTCTTTATGCAAAGTAAATGTCATAGGGGGGAGTCACAGATGTGGAGGGTATACCGGTAGCTACATCCTATATTCCCTATCTGGGAATTAAAATAGGGAACATCCTGGAGTCCATATATAGGTTAAATTATGTCCCATTGATTTCCCAGATCTTGAGAGAACTAAAACAGTGGCATGACCTTCCATTGTCTTTAATGGGTCGTAATCATCTACTCAAAATGATGGCTATGTCCAAATTATTATATCCTCTTCAGACTATTCCTTTACTGTTGAAGCATACAGATGTTAACAAACTGACAAAAGCATTCATGGTGTTCCTTTGGCATGGACGTCACCCAAGCTACATGAGCTTATAGCTTCTAAAGAGTGTTGTGGTATAGCCTTCCTGGATATTAGAGGGTATAACAGCGTGTATGGCGAGACATATAGCAGATTGGGTCAATGGAACAAGTCATTACTCGGCCTAATCATTGGAAAGAGGTTTCTATGCTCCTTGGTCCTTAGTGGCGCTTTTACATGCCAGGCTACAGTGCATTCCAGTTTGGATCAAACACTCTATACTCATAAAAGATACGATAGTGACTTGTAGAATACTAAGGAGACGGTATTTGCTCTCTTACAGAATGTCTAAACATCTTCCATTGTGGAATAATCCATAATTTGTACACGGTCATACCAACAGCTTTTTTGGAGAGTGGAAATCTAAAGGGATCACACAAGTAAGACACCTGCTCCATGACTCGGAACTCAGGTGGCTCTCGGGTGAGGGGTTGATAGCTAAATTCTCATTGCGTCCATTCCAGAACATTTAGCTTGCCCAGATCAAGGCAGCTATTACTTTGAATCTAGTAATGGTACATAAAGAGGTACAGTAAATCCAAACATAATGCATAAAATCCTAGAATTAGAAGGGGGAAAGGTGTCAGTATCTTCTGTATATTATAAAATGCAAAGGGAAAGGTCTCAAAAAGGAAGGCCAATAGGATTTCAAAAACTGGGCTGAACAGCTGGAAGATGATAATATAGCTCAGAAAATACAAAAGGGAGGTTATGGGTGAAAGTTCAATTACGAATGAATCTTGGAGAGATACTCAATTGAGAATACATAGAGCTATTTTTGGATTCAATATACCCCCACACCCTGATAAACCTGACCGTATAACAAAGTGTCCTAAATGTGGTGAGAGCTTTACAGACGTATACCATGTGCTTTACACATGTCCACAGAGCAAACAGCTCTGGGAAGGTGTGGTTAAGCTGGTTGGTGAGATGTGGGGCCAGACGGTGGAGCTAACCCCCACAGCTTTTCTTATTTCACTTTGATAAGGAAGAAGGAACGAGATTTCTTCCAAGCCTGTTCCATTTGATATGTATGGTAACCAAATGACGTATATTGCAGAGATGGTTGCTAGTGGAGATACCTACTATACCTACCATTGTAGAACATTTGAAAAAACTTCTGCATATTGAGCGTTCAGACACCCTGAGGTCCAAAGATAGGCACACAAAGAAACTGTTTAAGAAATGGAGAGGTTTCAATACCAAATTCATGTCAGATTCAGAAATACAACACTTTATGCAACCCTTTCCTAACCGAGTGGTATTTGGTAGAGCAGATGAGAGGGAGATTGGGTAGACTACTCTTGAGAGGCTGTTGGAAATTGGCCGCAGCAATACAAAACTTCTTGAGACGACTAATTCTTGAGAAGATTCTTTTGTTTATTCAGAGACAATAGCAGCAAGACAGCATTGAAATAAATATAAAAATCAGTCAGAATATGTCATAATGTAGATGACAGTGTGGAGCAGCAGTAGAAAAATGGCAGTGCTGAGTGTGTGTCCCCAAGCATGGTATTTTATACCCCATAGAACAAAGGAATAATTAGTATTATAATATAGGTTTGCCGCAGTGTACCACAGTCCATAGGAGTGAATGGTGACACACCTAAATTACCTCATTACATCATTATTATACATAACATGTGATCTCATAGATACTTTACTATTAATAACCATTGACGTACATAAGCTGCACCTCCATCATCAATATTCATAAGAAAGACTTAGGCCTCTTTATACTTCATGGTAATTCATTAGCTAAAATTTTTCTAACACGTATGAGAATATATATCTAATGTATCTTTAACCTTTAATCCATCGTCCTCTGATTCCATTATCCTTGAAAGTGCTTGTTTGCCATAAACTAAAGAAGCTGACGAGTGTCCACTATCCAAGTATCTAAAAGAAGCTCTGGAGGACATAAATATGTCATTAAGACTACATGATCTCATAACTAGCTCTTTCTAAACAGAAAACGTATGTATTAATTGATCACCTAAAGACCTCCTCTTTTCTTAGCAACAGTACATCAGTATTCAAGGTGACTCTTTAGCTAAGCTTTAAGATAGAAATATAAGATGTCTGACTAAGACAACATGGTGGACCATCAGATCTAATCCTGATTCTCCAACAAGGCAATGTTAACAGGCATGGTCAGGGAGATTCTTGACAATCACAGACTTGATTCTTAGAAGGAAGGAGAGGAGATACATACACAATCCATCTCTTTTCCCTTTTCTTTCTTTCTTTATTTTGTTTCATACATTTTGCATTGCCTTTAACCCATGACTCCCGGGACACAAGTCCCAGTGCCGTACATGTACGGCGCTCTGATCGGGCGGGCGCAGAAGTATTGTAATGCATTGTGCAGGGGATCAGACCCCCAAAAGTTGAAATCCCAGACTGGGACAAAAAAATAAAGTGAAAAAAGAAGTTAAAAAAATAAAGTTTAACAAAATAAAAATAAAAGTTTCAAGTAAAAAAAAAAAAAAAGCGTTGTTTTCCCAAAATAAAGTTAAAAAAAATTGTAAAAAATAGGGAAAAAAAGAAAAGCAGGCATATTAGGTATTGCCGCGTCCGTATCAACCGTCTCTATAAAAATATCACATGACCCACCCCGCTAGGTAAACGCCATAAAAAATAAAAAAAAAATGCAAAAAAAGCCATTTTCTGATCACCTTGCCTCACAAAAAGTGTAATACCAAGCGATCAAAAAGACGTATTAATCCCAAAATGGTACCAATCAAACCGTCATCTCGTCCCGCAAAAAATGAGACCCTACCTGAGACAATCGCCCAAAAACTAAAAAAAATATGGCTCTCAGAAAATGGCAACTCAAAAAAAGATTTTATTCTGTTCAAAAATCTATCTAATGTGTAAAACTTAATAAAAATAAAAATGTTAGACATATTGGGTATCACCCGTATCACCGCGTCCGTAACAACCTGCTCTATAAAAATATTACATGAGACGGCCTCCCAGGTGAATGCTGTAAAAAAAATGTTTTAAAAACTATGCCATTTTTTTCCCTCTTGCCTCACAAAAAGTGTAATAGCATGCGATCAAAAAGGCATATTTACCCCAAAATGGTACCAATCAAACCATCATCTCGTCCCGCAAAAAATTACACCCTACCTGAGACAATCGCCCAAAAAATAAAAAAATATGGCTCTCAGAAAATGGCAACACAAAAAAAAGATTTTATTCTGTTCAAAACTCTATCTAATGTGTAAAACTTAATAAAAATAAAAATGTTAGACATATTGGGTATCACCGCGTCCGTAACAACCTGCTCTATAAAAATATTACATGAGACGGCCTCCCAGGTAAATGCTGTAAAAAATTTTTTTAAAAAACGATGCCAAAACAGCCATTTTTTTCCCTCTTGCCTCACAAAAAGTGTAATAGCAGGCGATCAAAAAGGCTTATTTACCCCAAAATGGTACCAATCAAACCGTCATCTCATCCCGCAAAAAATTAGACCCTACCTGAGACAATCGCCCAAAAAATAAAAAAATATGGCTCTCAGAAAATGGCAACACAAAAAAAAGATTTTATTCTGTTCAAAAATTCTCATTGCGTCCATTCCAGAACATTTAGCTTGCCCAGATCAAGGCAGCTATTACTTTGAATCTAGTAATGGTACATAAAGAGGTACAGTAAATCCAAACATAATGCATAAAATCCTAGAATTAGAAGGGGGAAAGGTGTCAGTATCTTCTGTATATTATAAAATGCAAAGGGAAAGGTCTCAAAAAGGAAGGCCAATAGGATTTCAAAAACTGGGCTGAACAGCTGGAAGATGATAATATAGCTCAGAAAATACAAAAGGGAGGTTATGGGTGAAAGTTCAATTACGAATGAATCTTGGAGAGATACTCAATTGAGAATACATAGAGCTATTTTTGGATTCAATATACCCCCACACCCTGATAAACCTGACCGTATAACAAAGTGTCCTAAATGTGGTGAGAGCTTTACAGACGTATACCATGTGCTTTACACATGTCCACAGAGCAAACAGCTCTGGGAAGGTGTGGTTAAGCTGGTTGGTGAGATGTGGGGCATTTTTTAAAAAACGATGCCAAAACAGCCATTTTTTTCCCTCTTGCCTCACAAAAAGTGTAATAGCAGGCGATCAAAAAGGCTTATTTACCCCAAAATGGTACCAATCAAACCGTCATCTCATCCCGCAAAAAATTAGACCCTACCTGAGACAATCGCCCAAAAAATAAAAAAATATGGCTCTCAGAAAATGGCAACACAAAAAAAAGATTTTATTCTGTTCAAAAATGTATCTAATGTGTAAAACTTAATAAAAATAAAAATGTTAGACATATTGGGTATCAACGCGTCCGTAACAACCTGCTCTATAAAAATATCACATGATATGCCCCTTCGGGTGAATGCTGTAAAAAAAATAAAAATAAAACTATGTCAAAACAGCTATTTTTTTCACCTTGACTCACAAAAAGTGTAATAGCAGGCGATCAAAAAGTCTTATGTACCCCAAAATGGTACCAATGAAAACTTCACCTCATACCGCAAAAAATGAGCCCCCACATAAGACAATAACTCAAAAAAATAAAAATCAATGGCTCCCGCAAACCAATCCATCAAAATCTGTGCTGCAAAATCCATATGGCACTCCTTCTGTTCTGAGTCCTGCCATGTGCCCCCACAGCAGTTTACCACCACACATGGGGTGTTGCCGTATTCAGGAGAAAATGGGTAACAAATTATGGGGTGCTTTTCTCCTGTTACCCCTTGTGAAAATGAAAAATTTGGGGCTAAAGCAACATTTTATTGGAAGAAATGAAACTTTTCATTTTCACAGCCAAGTGTTTCCAAATTCCGTAAATTCCGTAAAATGGGGTCAAAGCGGCCAGTACCCCCCTTAATATATTCTTTAAAGGGTGTAGTTTTCCTCAGGATAGGTCATCAGTATCTGATTGGTGGGGGTCCGACACCCGGGACCCCCGTCCATCAACTGTTTGAGAAGGCACTGGCACTCCTGCCTTCTCTCAGCTTTTCCTAGGCCAGTGACTTCATGTTCATCGGTCACGTGGCCTAGGAGTGGCGCAGCCCTATTCATATGATTGGGGCTGAGTACGATACCAAGCACAGCCGCTGTACAGTGTACGGCGCTGTGCTTGGTGAGTTGAGAGAAGGTCTTGGCGCTCACGGTAGCGCTGGTGCCTTCTCAAACAGCTGATCAGCAGGGGTCCCAGGTGTCAGATACTGATGACCTATCCCGAGGGTAGGTCATCAGTAGTTAACTCCCGGAAAACCCCTTTAATGTGCAGTAAACCGTGCAAAGTGTTAAATTTCAGTTACCAATATGCTGTGCCCAGCTGGTGACATGTAGGACACAACACACTAGTTGACTTAATCTCTACTAGTAACATAGTAACATAGTTTATAAGGCCGAAAAAAGACATCTGTCCACCCAGTTCGGCCTGTTTTCCTACAAGTTGATCCAGAGGAAGGCAAAAAAGACCCTGTGAGGTAGAAGCCAATTTTCCCCACTTTAGGGGGGAAAAATTCCTTCCCGACTCCAATCAGGCAATCAGAATAACTCCCTGGATCAACAACCCATCTCTAGTAGCTATAACCTGTAATATTGTTACCATCCAGAAATACATCCAGGCCCCTCTTGAACTCTTTTAGTGAACTTACCATCACCACCTCCTCAGGTAGAGAGTACCGTAGTCTCACTGCTCTTACCGTAAAGAATCCTCTTCTATGTTTGTGTACAAACCTTCTTTCCTCCAGACACAGAGGATGTCCCCTCGTCACAGTCACAGTCCTGGGGATAAATAGTTCATGAGAGAGATCTCTATACTGACCCCTGATATATTTATACACGGTTATTAGATCTCCCCTCAGTCGTCTTTTTTCTAAAGTAAATAACCCTAATTTTGATAATCTTTCTGGATACTGTAGTCCACCCATTCCAGTTATTACTTTAGTTGCCCTCCCCTGAACCCTCTCCAGCTCTGCTATGTCTGCCTTGTTCACAGGAGCCCAGAACTGTACACAGTACTCCATGTGTGGTCTGACTAGTTATTTGTAAAGTGGCAGGACTATATTCTCATCACGGGCATCTATGCCTCTTTTGATGCAACCCATTATCTTATTGGCCTTGGCAGCAGCTGTCTGACACTGGTTTCTGCAGCTTAGTTTGCTGTTTACTAAAATTCCTAGGTCCTTTTCCATGTCAGAGTTACCCAATATTTTACCATTTAGTATGTATTGGTGACTTGCATTATTCCTTCCATATGCATAACCTTACATTTGTCAGTGTTAAACCTCATCTGCCACTTCTCTGCCCAAGCCTCCAGTCTATCCAGATCCATCTGTAGCAGTATACTGTCCTCTTCTGTGTTAATTGCTTTACACAGTTTAGTGTCATCTGCAAAAATTGATATTTTACTGTGCAAGCCTTCTACAAGATCATTAATATATTGAAGAGAATAGGGCCCAACACTGACCCCTGTGGTACCCCACTAGTGACAGTGACCCAATCTGAGTATGTACCGTTAATAACCACCCTCTGTTTTCTATTACTGAGCCAGTTACTTATCCACATACAGACATTTTCTCCCAGTCCAAGCATTCTCATTTTATGTGCTAACCTTTTATGTGGTACCGTGTCAAATGCTTTGGAGAAGTCCAGATATACGACATCCAATGATTCGCCGCAGTCAAGTCTAGAACTTACCTCCTCATAGAAACTGATTAAATTAGTTTGACATGACCGATCCCTCATAAAGCCATGCTGATATGGAGCTATTTGCTTATTTTCATTGAGGTACTCCAAGATAGCATCTCTTAGAAAACCTTCAAACAGTTTACCCACAACAGATGTTAAACTTATCAGCCTATAGTTTCCGGGCTCTGTTTTTGGACCCTTTTTGAATATTGGCACCACATTTGCTATGCGGCATTCCTGTGGAACACTCCCTGTTAGTATAGAGTCCTTGAATATCAGAAATAAGGGTCTGGCTATGACATTACTTAATTCTCTTAGGATACGGGGGTGTATGCCATCCGGTCCTGGCAATTTGTCTATTTTAATCTTTTTAAGACGCTGCTGTACTTCTTCCTGGGTCAGACAGGGCACTTTTAATGGGGAATTTACTTTTATATTCTGCATTTCATCTGACAGCTTATTTTCCTCAGTGAATACAGTGGAGAAAAAAATATTTAGTAGCTTTGCTTTCTCCTCATCTCTCTCTGCAACTCCCCCCTCATTACTCTGTAAGGGGCCAACACCTTCAGGTTTATACTTTTGACCATTTATATAATTGAAGAACATTTTAAGGTTAGTTTTACTGTCTTTGCCGATTAATCTCTCGGTCTCTAGTTTGGCTGCTTTTATTTGTCTTTTACATATTCTATTTTTTTCCTTATAGTTTTTCAATGCTTCCTCGCTCTCCTCCTGTTTTAGCGATTTAAATGCTTTCTTTTTGTCATTTATTGCTTTCTTTACAGTTCTATTTATCCACATTGTTTTTTTTTCTTGTTTCTTAACCTCTTATTCCCATAAGGTATGTACCTCTCACAATTAGATATTAGAATGCTTTTAAAAATATCCCATTTTGTGGCTGTATTTTTATTTTTGAGGACTTTGTCCCAGTTAGTTAGGCCTATGGCCTCTCTTAGTTGGCTAAATTTTGCTTTTTAAAGTTTGGTATTTTTGTTCCTCCCTGAAGAAACACTCTTTTGAATGACAATTAGAAGGTTATTATTTTTTTTGTCACTATTTCCCAGGTGTCCCCAAACCTTCACATCTGTTGTTCTGTCAGGTCTATTGGTTAATACTTCAGTATAGCTGTCCCTCTAATCAGGTCCTGAACCAGTTAGGAAAGGTAATTGTCTTTGGTTATTGCCAAGAACCTGTTTCCTTTATGAGATATACAGGTTTCAGTTTCCCAGTCTATATCTGGGTAGTTGAAATCCCCCATAATAACAACCTCATTATGATTTGCTGCCTTGTCTATTTCGTTTAGAAGTAGATTTTCTGTGGACTCTGGTATATTAGGTGGTTTATAATAAACTCCTATTAGTATTTTATTATTGTTTTTGGCTCCATGCATTTCTACTCACAGTGATTTCACATCTTCATGTCCCTCACTTATATCTTCCCGGAGTGTGGGCTTTAGACAGGACTTTACATAAAGGCAGACCCCTCCTCCTCTCCGGTTTTGACGATCCTTTCTAAACAGACTGTAACCCTGTATGTTAACTGCCCAGTCATAGCTATCATCCAGCCATGTCTCAGTTACTCCCACTATGTTATAGTCCTCCTGCCTCTCTGGCATTAGTGTACATACAATTAAGAGGTTGATGTATATTTTTTACCTTACACCTTTCCTTATGAACTGTTCTAGTTCCTCCTTCCATTCCTCCCCCAGTTCCATTGCCTTGCACAAGGTCTCTATCTGCACTATTTTCCCCTCCTATAATGTAGTTATCCTCCCCTCAGTCCCTAGTTTAAACACTCCTCCAGCCTTCTAGCTATCTTCTCCCCCAAAACAGCTGCCCCTTCCCCACTGAGGTGCAGCCCATCCCTACGATAGAGCCTGTAGCCAACAGAGAAGTTGGCTTAGTTCTCCAGGAACCCAAACCCCTCCTTCCTACACTAGTTCTTGAGCCACTTGTTTACCTCCCTAATCTCCCACTGCCTTTCTTTTGTGGCTCGTGGTACAGGCAGTATTTCGGAAAACACTACCTTTGAGGTCCTTGCCCTAAGCTTATGACCTAAATCCCTAAAATCATTTTTAATTCCAAAAGATATTTATTGTGTTGATTGCTTAAATGGTGAATTCGCTAATACGTTATAACAATGTACATATCAAGTAAACAAATTTTTCCTATGAATACAGTTGCGTACAGTATATAATGCATACATAAAACTATTGTCTGAACGGGACAGATATATAACAATAAAAAGTTATCAATAAACATGAGTTGTCTAATTCTTTCAAGACAATACCTGAAAGGAGTAATCTTCTACCCTCCCCCGGTCAGAGGTAAGAAGGGAAAGAGAGAGGGTTTAGATTTTCTGGTTAGAGAGATAAGTAATATTGCAAGTTTGGGGAGTTGGAGCAGTTCAGCCAAGAGTTCCATACCTGCGAATAGCGCTCTCTGGTATCATTTAGCATAGCATTTAGTTTTTCATATAATGGAATAGTATTAATTCTATGGATAACTGCTGATATCGAGAGAGAGGGTGTACACCATTTGGAAGCTATGTGAATCCTGTCTGACATCAGAATGAATTGAAGGAGTTTATATTCTATATAATTAAATGCCAGCGGTTTAAGACCTAAAAGATATATAGGTACTGACAGGGGGAGATCCTTCCTGAATACTTCATATAACCCTCTTTTAATATTAATCCAGAACTGACGAGCCATCGGGCAGGTCCATCATATATGAAGGGTGTTTCCTATGGTCTGGCAGCCCCTAAAGCTGAAGGGGGAGACTGTTAGGTAGATAGCATGTAGTCTAGAGGGGACAAAATAAGTCCTATGAAGGATCTTCAAGGAGGTTTCCATTAGGGTAACCTGCCAGCTCCGTTTACTAATCATAGTACAGCATTCAAACGATTGTTCCATGGTAAGAGTCTCTCCCAGATCAACCTCCCAGCCATGCATGAATGCTAATTTAGCATCAGGGGGTGATGCATTTAAAATAGAGTAAATAAAAGAGAGTGTTCCCTTCTCTAAAGCTCTGTATTTACAGAGTCTTTCAAACGGTGTGTAGACTATTATATTAGTGGCTGGGACGTTAGGAAATGGAAGACCTGGGAGACTCTAAAAAGTTCAGAGGGTGGAGGAGAAAAGGCAGACATAAAATATGCCCTGGACATGAGTTGAGAACGGAGCAGGAAATCACCAACACATCGTAGTGTAGTATGTTTCCACCAAATAAACGCAGTTGGTGGTAAACCAGGTGGAAATAGGGGGTTTCTGAATAGTGGAAGCAGGGGGGAGATAGGACTTTGCAATTTATGTTTAAACCTAACCTTCCTCCAGAGTTGTAGCATGAGGTAGGGAATTTTTGCCGCTGGATCAATCGTCCCCAAAGCAATGTCAGGTGACCATATCAATGCTAGTGGTGATGTGGGTTGTAGTAAATCGGACTCTAAGATAACCCATTGTGGGAGGTGGGAGCGAGCATTAAACGAGACTAACTGTGATAGCCTGGCCGCAATATAGTATTTGTAGAGGTGAGGAACTGAGAGTCCGCCTACACTCTTATGCAGGTGCATTATATGTCTGGCTATACGTGGCCTCTTATAAGCCCATATGAAGCGGAAGATTTCAGTTTGTAGAGTCCATAAAGCAGAACCTATGGGAAGAGAGCGAAATAGATATAGTATTCTCGGCAGTGTGACCATTTTAACTGTATGTATTCTACCTAACCATGATATAATAGGATAGTTCCAATGGAACAGATCTTGAAGAAGCGTGGGAATGAGACGAGCATAATTCCATTTGGAAGTTGAATCTAAGGTTTTAGGTATATTGACCCCTAAGTAAGGTAGGTACTGATCCCTTTGTGTAAATCCAAAATTAAGAAAAATTAAATCCCTAACTTGCTGTGGTACGTTATAATGTAAGATCTCTGATTTTTTAGCATTGATCCGAAGGCCAGAAAAGCGACCAAAAGTACTTAAACAGTTCATTAAGTTGGGTAAAGTAGTCAGGGGGCGCGTGATAGTAAGGAGCATATTGTCAGCAAAAAGGCTTACTTTATACTCTATGCTATCTGAACCCCTGCTATATTTGGATTGGTGCGAATCATTATGGCCAACGGCTCAATGGCAAATAGGGCGGGAGAAAGGGGGCAACCTTGACGAGTGCCTCGGTTAATATGGATGGGGGGGATATCCAATCAATCCTAGTGTAGTGATGATGTACGGGGGAGAAGTAAGTATATCCCCTTTGGGGCCCATTATGTTCTCTCCAACAGTCAGCTATGCTCAATCCCTGCATAACCTTCCTAATGGAGTTCTTTGATTTGGAGGACAATTTATCCGCCACGGGGGAAGATCTATCTAGTCGAGCATTAAATGTCATATCGAAATCTCCACACCACATAATTGATAAGGAGTGATGTTGTTCCAGCAATTTCCCCAAGGTGCGAAAGAAAGAGGCAGGCTGACTGTTGGGAGCATATGAATTAATCAGACATATAGGGGTATTATACAGAGAACCTACTATTATAATATATCTACCCTCGGGGTCTATAGTAGTGGACTCAATTTGAAAGGGTAAGGAGTTCTTAACAAAAATAGCTACGCCTCTGCTTTTGGATGGGAATGGCGCATGTGACAGAAGGGTATATCTACTATGGAAATACTTAGGACAGGAGGTCGGAGTAAAGTGCGATTCCTGAATACAGATAATATCAGGTTTAAGTCTATCATATTGGAGAAAGGCTTTACGTCATTTTTGAGGGGAGGTAAACCCCCTGACATTATGAGAAATTATTCTGCACATAACCAGTAAGGTAAAAACAACTGAGACTTAATGTTAGGTGATCATGTCCAGGGCATGGTGAAAGAGAAAAGGATAGTTGACAGATAGGATGGAAGACCGGGAGAGTCCAGCAAGGACCACTTAGGACCAGCATAAAAGGGTCGGTATCTCGGATAGACATACTTAGAAGAACTAGAAGAACAATAACAGTCAGGAACCGCGTGTCGATCCAAACATGTCGGCATCGTGTCCTGATACGCACAAAGCGTAGGAAACACATGGAGCTTCAGCTCCGCGACAATCAGCTCATAGTATTACTGAGTAAAAGGAGGTGAATCTAGAAATGAAACAGAAAGGAGGGTAGAGGGGAGGGAAAAAGGAAAATATTCCCAATACAGAATAGTGGAACAAGGCAGAGTACATAACAGTTGGGAAGGAGGCGAGCGGTGCAGCACCCTGACCATAGGGCTGAAACAAGCTATCAGTAAAGCGAGGTCGACCCTTTCGGGGTAAACCTCAGCTTCCAGGTGCGCTCCAACGCCCACCCCCAACCCCTAAACCCAATGTCATCAACAAGGTCATTGGTGTGACCAGGGTGATTCCCAGTAAAGTAGAATAGTCAAACCGACAGAAATAAAATGGTGCATCCCCCATGTCCCGATCCACAACCGCAAGAGGATCACCTATCACGACCACCAATTATGGCTCGCCACACGAGGAGACATCATTATGTTCATATAAAAATAGAAAAAACCTGGAAACATAGTAATGACCTCACAGCCTCAATCACGGGGGTTTCCCCAATAATCAAGTACCCGGGGTCTAGAAGAAACCAAATATGTTAAGCAGAGATGTTACACTGTGTCTCTCCCCACTTCAGCCAGGACCATCAAATCGGGCTCACAGAATTCGCCTATCTCAAACTTCAGGCGCAGCCCATGGAGGGGAGAAGTATCAACATACTCGAATAGCAATATAATAAACAATCAAAGAGATTGGGTTAATTCTAGTAGGCTCAAATATGAAATAACGTGAGTGATGTAGTCAGTCAACACAAACATACGGTTTCGACCACTCCACAGTTCCAGGTGAAGGTGCAACTTTATAGACGATTTACCAGGATGGCTTCAAATACAGGTCGGATCTTGAGAGCGCCTAGGGGGTTCCGGCAGGGCAGGAGGTATAGGACGCCGGAGGTGCCAGGATCTCGCTGGTCGTTGTGGTAAAGGAGCAGAAGTAGTAGGTCTGTCGAAGGGATGCCCTCTCGTTGCAGGATCTCAAAACCCTCCGACAGTTCTTTAATTGCATAGTTGTGGTCACTAATTTTGCAGGTAATATTGAATGGGAAGCCCCATCTATAGCGAATTTGGGCTCTCTGAAGGGCCATGGTGACTGGTCTCATCAATCTCCTCTTCTCCAGCGTAACTGGGGCTAAGTCGGCATACAGTTGTACTGAGGAATCTACCCCTGGGAGAACCTGTAAATTGCGTGTGGCTTGCAGAAGTTGGTCACGCATTTCAGGGTAGTGTAGCTTGAGTACAATGTCTCGAGGAACATTAGGATTCCTTGGATGGCCCAGAGCCCTGTGTACTCAATCCATTCTGAACAAGTTAGAGTCCACCTGGGGCAGTAAGGCCTGAAATAGGTTGAGCACAGTAGGTTGCGAGGCAGTGATGGATTCAGGCATACCTCTGATTCTAATGTTGGCTCTCCGATTATGGTTTTCCAGGTCTTCCAATTTATATTCTAACGCCTCCAGTCTCTGTGCATGACCGTCCAGACGGGTATTGTCAACCTCCATTGCATCCGCTACGTCATCCATCTTTTCCTCTAAGTCAGAGACCCTAGTACCCAGGTCTTGTATTTGCTTGGTGAAGTCCGCAATGGCCTTAGATAATTCCGTAGTGAAAAGCGATTTAATATTATTGTACAGCTCAGTAGGGTCAAAGACCAGAGCAGGAGAATCAACAGCGTGTTCTGGTTCAGAGGGTAGCAGCAAACTGGTACTGCCTGTTGGCGAGTCGGGTCGCTCCATGCTTGATGGTTGTGGCGTACGGAAGAGCTCTGGAAGGGTCTGGCAGGATGAGAAAAAGCCCTGTGTTTTCTTCTTTTGTGACCTTGCAGGCATGCCTTGTTCGGGTGCGTATAGCAAATGCGTATTCAGAACATAAATGAGAAAAAACGAGCTGGAGCAGAAGGCTTAGAAAAACAGGGGGTCACCGCTAATAAACATCATGTGTTGGGCAGAGCTAAACATGTCAGAGGTTGTTAGACATCATGAAATCAAGCACTTAGGTGCAGAAGGTACTAGCAGGTGTGGGTGGGGGCCAGTATGCAGGCCCTATCAATGGCCACTAGATGAGGAGAAGTAGGGTCCTGGAAGTTTGTCAGTGATGTATTACTGGGAGAAGCTATGATCATTGTCTATGGTTCTCCGACACCCCCTCTCCCTCTTTTCCCCCTTGGCAGCGCTAGTAGTCTCTCTCTCTGCTAGGGCTGGGGAGCACCAGGCAAAAGCGTGTCTCCCAAGATGGCGCCGGCACCACGTGGACGGCGCTCACCCAGCTTGGTGCATCTGATCTGGGGTGGGTAAGTGCTGACCTTATGGATGTAGGGTCTGATTGTTGGCTCCTCTTTGTCTGGCCATGCTCTGTGTGGCGCCGGATAAGCTCCAGTGAGGGCGCGGTGATCTTCTGGCTGCGTCTAGGCCGTTACTTGAGGCCGGGGATTCTGTAGGTCTGCTAGGCCGCAGCAGCCCTCTCCGCTACCACGGGCACAAAGGAACCCGGCTGGGTTCCCTTGGAAGCTGGCAATGAGGGGGACTAAGGTAAATGGCCGCAGAGCCAATCCGTGGAGGATACAGTGGTGGATGGCGATGGAAAAGATCCCGAAGTCAGGAGCTCTGTGAGAAGACATCCACCCTGTTCAGTTGCAGGCCCCGCCCCCCCCAAAATCATTTTTAAGGATGCTCCACCTACCTCTAACTTTGTCATTGGTTCCAATATGGACCATGACTGCTGGATCTTCTCCAGCCCCTCCCAGTAATCTGTCAACCCGATCCATGATATGTCGAACTCGAGCGCCAGGAAGACAACACACCGTTCGACGATCCCGGTCTTTGTGACAGATTGCTCTCTCTGTACCCCTAATAGTTGAGTCTCCCACTACCAGCACCTGTCTGGCCTGCCCTGCTCTCCTGGTCCCCTGTTTACTGGAGCTGATATTCCCCTGACTGGCAGAGGAAGTGTCCGGCTGCAGCAGTGCTCTCCCTGAAGTGGCATCCCCCTCATCTGCCAAACTTGCAAACTTGTTGGGGTGTGTCAGATCAGGGATAGCCTCCCTGGCACTTTTTTTTCCTCTACCCTGCTTTCTAACTGTTACCCAGCTACCTACCAGACTTTCCTGAGCCCCCTCACTACCACCCTCCCCCATATGTACCCCAAAGAGTGCTTGCTCAGTGAGCAGCAAACTCTTTTCCAAATTGTCAGTGTTGAAAATCGCCTGGTTAGATACAGGATGTGCGATTCCAAACGGGCAATTTGCTCACATTTTGAACAAAGATATGCACCCTTAAGCGGCTGTTCCAGGACTGCATACATTAGACAACATGTGCACTGGACTGCGCTGTCAATACTGGGTACGGAAATGCCATAAAAGTGGATGTAAGCTGCTGCAGTATTTGACTTTTGAAGCATGGATTTTACTGGAATGGTTTTTGGGTACGGATGACTTTTTGACCACTTTTTATTTCACTCTTTGGGAAACAGAATAATGAAAAGGCAGAAACGCTGTCTGCCATTGCTTTTCGGGTTATGTTACTGTGGCATTCACTGTGCGGGGAAAAATGATTTTTTTTTTTCAAAAATACTATATAAGTTTGGTTTTTCTGTAATCATACTGAACACCAATGTCATTTCTATTTTATTTTTCTGACAATGGTCTTGTATGGGGAATCATTTTTGCAGGATGAGGTTACATTTTTATTGGTACCATTTTGGAGTAGATTGGAGTAGGAGTAGGACTGTTTGATCACTCGATATTATGCTTTTTGTGAAGTGAGATGACGAAATGGGTTTTATTTATTTATTTATTTTTACAGCGTACACCTGGCAGAATAGATCATGTGATATTTTTATATAGCAAGTCAGACCCCCATATCAGACTTCAGATCTAAAGTAAATAAATTAACTTGCTTCTCTTGCTCTGTTGGTCCAGCGTTCTCTCCTGCAGTCACCTCTACACTGTTCTTCTCCAGACCTGCACTGCACTGTGACCTTAATGCACACAATGTCAGGTCATAGTGTGCTATACATAGTCAGGACAGGGCAATGTGCGCCCAGCAGGGCCAGTTTTAGACAAAATGTGGCCCTGCGCAAAATCAAAAGTGGGGTCCCAAATCTTGTAATAATGTACTAACAACACAGTTACATTCTTTCGATTCTGGTCCACCCCCACAGATTTACACCCCATAAAGGTCCATTCACACGTCCGCATGTGTTTTGCGGATGTGCAAAACACAGACACCAGACATGTGCCACCACTACGGAAATGCCTTATCTTGTCTGTGGCTGCAGACAAGAATAGGACATGTTCTATTTTTTTGCAGGGCCTTGGAATGGAAGTGCGAATATGGACAGCACACTGTGTGCTGTCCACATCTTTTGAGCCCCATTGAAAATGAATGGGTCCACACCCGTTCCGCAAAACTGAATGGATCCTAAAGCTCCTCACACACCATCATGGCCCCTGAATATGCCACATTACCCCCTCCCCTCACATAATGAGTTCCCATCACTCACAGCATCTGAGAGTGTTAAAAACCGGGAGCGCGGGATTCCTCTTCAGGTGTGCTTTCCCCCAGCGGAGATTAGGGAAAGCGCCCTGTTCTATAAATAAGCCAAAAGCCTGTACTAGGCTTCCAGGCTCATTGTTAGTATATCCCAGTTCAGGCCACTAGATGGCAGCACTGAACTGTGATATAGTGATTTCTAGACTAACAGAACAATTTACATCTGATGATTGTAAGTTGTGGCATAACAGAAAAAAGGCAGATTTACATTTTTTTCATCACTTTATCTCCCAAGAAAATTGAATAAAAAGTAATCCAGTCATACACACCCCAAAATGGTATTGTCAAAAACAACAGATCGTCCCACAAAAAATGAGCCCCCACACATCTCCGTAGACATAACTATAAAAAAAGTTATGAGGGTCAGATTATCGTGATGAAAAGAAAAAAATAATTTTTTACAGAGTGAGTCCTGATGAGGCTTAGCTTGCTGCAGTGAGCGGGCCTATATTTGTCCTGAGCGGGGGTGCTGTTAGGGTTGCCACCTTTCCCAACAAAAAATACTGGTTACACAAGTTAAAAAGGTTGGTGTGGGTTAATACGGGTATTATTTGATCATGTTTTATGTTTTGCTCCATTTAAAAAAAAAAAAAACTTCACTGTTGGGGACACCCTGTGTATTTAAGTTTTATTTATCTATTTTTAAAATCTTCCTGGTGGGATTTAAACTCACAACCATCTACATTAAAGACAAGCACCTTAACCACTGGACTATAGAGCTCAGTGCTAAGTCATTGCTGAAAAACCTCATATAAGTTTTTCTTAGGACCCTTTCACACAACCGTATGCCCTCAGAGACATATGGTCCATGAGCGGTCCATATGTCCCAGAGCGGAATCAATCATGCGCACTCCCACACTCATATGATTTTATGAGTGCGGGACAGTAGCCCCACGGGCGGCCCAGTGTGCACAGGATCATTGTAATCAATGATGCTGTGCGCTCCCATGCGCATGATCGATGCCGCTCCGGGACATATGGCCCGCTCATGGACCGTATGTCTCGGAGGCCATACGGTTGTGTGAAAGGGCCCTTATAGTAAAAAAAAACCTCAAAGCAGTTTCTCTTGTATTCTACAAGAGAAACTTCTATGAGGTTTTTCAACGCTGACTTAGCACTGAGCTCTATAGCCCAATGGTTAAGGTTCATGCCTTTAATGCCTTCACACATCAGTGTTCGGTCAGTGATTTCCATCAGTGATTTTGAGCCAAAACCAGGTGCAGCTCAAAACACAGAACAGGTGCAGAACTTTCCCTTATACCTTATGTCTGTGGAGGCTTCAATCCTGGTTTTCGCTCACAATCACTGATGGAAATCACTGACCAAAACACTGTCGTGTGAATGAGGCTTAATGTTGATAGTTGTGAGTTCAAATCCCCCACAGAAACATTTCAAAAACAGAGTCTAAATTATATATATATATATATATATATTTATATATATACACACACACACACACACACACACACACACACACACACACACATATATATAGATATATAGTGGCAGTGCAGCTGCCAGAGGGCCATAAAATGGTGTGTCTCACCCAGAGGAAGCTGGATGAGAAGAAGAAAGGCTTGGAAAATAGTGTTTTTCCTCAGTGTGTGGATCAGCCTTGCTGTTAATGAGAGGTAATTATCAGCCAGCTGAGGAGCTCAGGTAAAGGTGGGCTGGGCTCTTCAATCAGGGCTCCCAGTCTTGGGAAGGAGCAGGCTGCGAGAAGGCCTGTGGGAGCCAGGACCCTCTTAACCCTGTGTGGGGTAAGCACTGTGGTGAGTTTTGGGGAGCTGGGTGGTAGACCCAGATCCCAATAGAGAGGGACAATATTGTGTAGTCAGTGGCTAGACGGCCTAGGGTTTATGTTTATCAGTTGTTTGGATTGCTGTAAAAGTGACAATAAAAGCTGGTTGTGACCAGTTTGCACCCGAATCTGCAGTGTTGGAGTGGCTTCTTGAGGTGTGCCAACCGTCTAAGGTGAGAAGATGGCGATCTTGGAGAGCTAAGTGACCCCCGGGTTGTCACAATATATACAGTGTTTCCCCAAGCATAATGACCTGCAGACTGACAGCAGGGGGCCCCTTGGAGGATCAGGGCCCTGGGCAACTGCCCGATTTTCCAGCCCTGACACCCTTCCCTCACCGCTCCCTGCGGATCCTGCATACTAGTGAGTGCTTCCATAATGGAAGCCGTCATTAGTATTCGCTTAATAAGATGCACTGACATTTTTCACCACTTTTGAAGGAAAAAAAAGTGCATCTTATGAAGTGAAAAATACAGTGATTGTCAGTACACCACTGGCAAGGCGGACCTTGTGGGCCACCCTGGCTTAGGGAACCAGTCGCAATTACGATCGCTGTGACCGCTGTAGCTATGCCCCTGTACAACCCCTCCAGTAGTTTACTAGTCACTGTGTTACACTGTATACTTAAAAAATCCTACGTGCCATAAAATAAAAGGATACAGATGAAAAGGTTTGTGAAGACACATGCCAAAAGTGTTTCTATTTCTTGTAGATATCTGCATACTGCATTAAAAAAAATAATAACAGTTACTGCTTTTGAATACATGTTAATTGTAGGCAGAAAAAAACACCACATCCACTTAAAAACAAGCACAAAAGACTATATTCTGTGAACAATGAAGTGTTAATGTTGAGAAGGTTTCTTGGCAATTATATGTGAACTATGACAGATTAGTATAGCTGGTTAAACTAGTTTTCGGAGACATTATTTTTAAAGGGCCCACTTTTTGTCCTCTCGAAGATTAAGTTATTATGTGAGTCATTTGCAAGAACTTTTTGAAGCTGGTTGTAACATGTTTGGCAAGCTACATGTGTTTGGTAAGAACTCGTCTTTTAGGGTTCAGCTACACAGCAATTTTGGCTGCGTCAGTTGTCACTTGACCACAAATCCCAGTATAGCAGGGCTGCCACAGGAATTAGAGGGATCGCAGCACAACTCATATGTTTGCTTTGATCACAATACGTGGAACGTAAGAAATCCAACACTGTTGGATTGTTTTGAAATTTGCATGCCGCGGTCTCAGCAAATGTGCGAGTTGCACTAGAACTACATTTGTTCCTATGGCAGCCCTGCTATACTGCCGAAAATGGCAGTGTAGCCGTACTGTTTGTGAGAACATGAAGGAAATTGTCTGGGAAAACAGATTGCATTGTGTATGGTTAACCCCTTGAGGACAGAGCCCATTTTGGCCTTAATGTCTGGGCCAAATTTTTGAATTCTGACATGTGTCACTTTATGTGGTAATAACTTTGGAACGCTTTTACTTATCCAGGCCATTCTGAGATTGTTTTCTCGTGACACATTGTGCTTCATGACAGTCATAAATTTGAGTCAATATATTTCACCCTAAGGCCGGTTTCACACGACCGTGTTTCACGGCCCGATACGGGCCGTGAAAGCCCGACCTGTGCTCCTCCAGAGGACGGGAGCGCACGGCGTCATTGGTTGCTATGACGCCGTGCGCTTCCTGAGGCCGTCGCTGTACAGTGAAACACTGTACACGCTCGTATACAGTGTTTCACTGTACGGCGGCTGCCTCAGGAAGCGCACGGCGTCATAGCAACCAATGACGCCGTGCGCTCCCGTCCTCTGGAGGAGCACAGGTCGGGCTTTCACGGCCCGTATCGGGCCGTGAAACACGGTCGTGTGAAACCGGCCTTATTTATGAAAAAATCCCAAATTTACCAAAAATTCTGAAAAATTTCCAAATTTCAATTTCTCTACTTTCAAAATACACCGTAATACCTCCAAAAATAGTTATTATTTTACATTCCCCATATGTCTACTTTATGTTGGCATCATTTTGTAAACGTCATTTTACTTTTTTAGGACGTTAGGAGGCTTAGAAGTTTAAAAGCCATTTTTCAAATTTTCACCAAATTTTCCAAAACCATTTTTTTTTAGCACCAATGCAGATATAAAGTGATTTTGAGGGGCTTACATAATGAAACCCACCATAAATGACCCCATTTTAGAAACTACACCCCTCAAATTATAAAAAACTGCTGTTACAAACTTTGTTAACCCTTGAGGTGTTCCACAAGAATTAATGGAAAATGGAGGTGAAATTTCAAAATTTCACTTTTTTCGTAGATTATTCATGTTAATATTTTTTTTCTTGCAACATAGCAAGGGTTAACAGCAAACTAAACCTCAATTTACATTGCTCTGATTCTGCAGTTTACAGAAATACCCCATATGTGGTGGTAAACGTCTCTATGGGTTTGTGGCAGTGGTCAGAAGGAAAGGAGCGCCATACGGATTTTGGAGGCAAAATTTGCTAGAATAGTTTTTAGGCACCATTTTGTAATTGAGAGACCCTGACGTACCCCTACAGTGGAAACCCTCATAAAGTGACCCCATTTTTGAAACTACACCCTTCAAAGAATATATTAAGGGGGGTACTGACCACTTTGACCCCCTAAGCATTTTACGGAATTTGGAAACACTTGGCTGTGAAAATGAAAATTTTTTTTCTTCCAATAAAATGTTGCTTTAGCCCCAATTTTTTTTATTTGCATAAGGGGTAACAGGAGAAAAGCCCCCCCATAATTTGTTACCCATTTTCTCCTGAATACGGCAACACCCCATATGTTGTGGTAAACTGCTGTGGGGGTACATGGCAGGACTCAGAACAGAAGGAGCGCCATATGGATTTTACAACACAGATTTTGATGGAGTGGTTTGCGGGAGCCATTGATTTTTATTTTTTTGAGCTATTGTCTTATGTGGGGGCTCATTTTTTGCAGGATGAGGTGAGGTTTTCATTGGTACCATTTTGGGATAAATACGCCTTTTTGATCGCCTGCTATTACACTTTTTGTGAGGGAAGAGGGAAAAAAATGGCTATTTTGGCATAGTTTTTTTAAAAAATTTTTTACAGCATTCGCCTGGGGGGCCATCTCATGTAATATTTTTATAGAGCAGGTTGTTACGGACGCAGCGATACCCAATATGTCCAACTTTTTTATTGTTGGAAAGTTTTACACATTAGATGCATTTTGAACAGAATAAAATATTTTTTTTTGTGTTGCCATTTTCAGAGAGCCATATTTTTTTCAGTTTTCGGGCGATTGTCTCAGGTAGGGTACAGTTTTTTGCGGGACAAGATGACGGTTGAATTGATACCATTTTGGGGTAATTACGCCTTTTTGAT
Source organism: Rhinella marina (assembly GCA_900303285.1). Classification (NCBI taxonomy): domain Eukaryota; kingdom Metazoa; phylum Chordata; class Amphibia; order Anura; family Bufonidae; genus Rhinella; species Rhinella marina. Next base: position 30,643 of record ONZH01003967.1, read on the forward strand.
CGCCTGCTATTACACTTTTTGTGAGGGAAGAGGGGAAAAAATGGCTATTTTGGCATAGTTTTTTAAAAAAAAATTTACAGCATTCGCCTGGGGGGCCATCTCATGTAATATTTTTATAGAGCAGGTTGTTACGGACGCAGCGATACCCAATATGTCCAACTTTTTTATTGTTGGAAAGTTTTACACATTAGATGCATTTTGAACAGAATAAAATATTTTTTTTTGTGTTGCCATTTTCAGAGAGCCATATTTTTTTCAGTTTTCGGGCGATTGTCTCAGGTAGGGTATAGTTTTTGCGGGACAAGATGACGGTTGAATTTATACCATTTTGGGGTAATTACGCCTTTTTGATCGCCTGCTATTACACTTTTTGTGAGGGAAGAGGGGAAAAAATGGTTATTTTGGCATAGTTTTTTTAAAAAATTTTTTACAGCATTCGCCTGGGGGGCCATCTCATGTAATATTTTTATAGAGCAGGTTATTACGGACGCAGCAATACCCAATATGTCCAACTTTTTTATTGTTGGAAAGTTTTACACATTAGATGCATTTTGAACAGAATAAAATATTTTTTTTTGTGTTGCCATTTTCAGAGAGCCATATTTTTTTCAGTTTTCGGGCGATTGTCTCAGGTAGGGTACAGTTTTTGCGGGACAAGATGACGGTTGAATTGATACCATTTTGGGGTAATTACGCCTTTTTGATCGCCTGCTATTACACTTTTTGTGAGGGAAGAGGGGAAAAAATGGCTATTTTGGCATAGTTTTTTTAAAAAATTTTTTACAGCATTCGCCTGGGGGGCCATCTCATGTAATATTTTTATAGAGCAGGTTGTTACGGACGCAGCGATACCCAATATGTCCAACTTTTTTATTGTTGGAAAGTTTTACACATTAGATGCATTTTTGAACAGAATAAAATATTTTTTTTGTGTTGCCATTTTCAGAGAGCCATATTTTTTTCAGTTTTCAGGAGATTGTCTCAGGTAGGGTACAGTTTTTGCGGGACAAGATGACGGTTGAATTGATACCATTTTGGGGTAAATATGCCTTTTTGATCGCCTGCTATTACACTTTTTGTGAGGGAAGAGGGAAAAAATGGCTATTTTGGCATAGTTTTTTTTATTTTTTTTTACAGCATTCGCCTGGGGGGCTATCTCATGTAATATTTTTATAGAGCGGGTTGTTACGGATGTGGCGATACCTAACATGTTTATGTATTGTGTGGTTTTTTATTTTTAATCAATTTTTTAACTTTTTTTTTAACTTTTTTTAACTTTTTTTTTTTCCACTTTCTTGACTCAGATCCACTTGGTTCTTCAAGAACCAGTGGTCTGGTATTTTACAATACACTGCAGTACACTGTATAGTGTACTGCAGTGTATTTTCTTATAGCCTGTTCAAGCTCCTGCCTTTAGCAGGAGCTTGAACAGGCTTCCATGGCAAGCCAGACGAAAGCGTCTGGTTGCCATGGTAACCATCGGGACGCTGCCACAGCAGAGCAGCGTCCCGATGGAAGGGAGAGGGAGCTTCCTCCCTCTCATCTGCCCACACCATCGGCGCTGCCAGCGCACCGCAGCGCCGATGGGAGAGGGAGGGAGCGCTCCCTCCCTGTTAACCCCTTCCATACAGCTGTCCCTACGGACCGCGGCATGGAAGGGGTTAAACTGCTGACATCGGTGCCAGCACCGATGTCAGCAGTTTCAAGCAGAGTATCAGCTGTATGCTGATACTCTGCTTGAATACCGCTCGGCCATCCTGAAAGATTATTGCGGGCAGCACTCGCGGCAGCCGCCCGCACATTGCAAGTCTCCCCCCGCCGCCCATCTGCCCACCCATCTGCCCACAGCCAATCAAGGGGGCGGGGGGGACACCCTGACCTCCCCCTAAATACTGACACTCGGCGGGGATTCGCTAGAATAGCGCTATCCCCGCCGAGTACACGGAGCCTGCTGTGAATGGCTGGTCTGAATAGACCAGCCATTCACAGCGATCGCCATTATGGGGGGTGCACGGCACCCCCCGAGGCCTTCACTATGGATGGCTGACTGTGTCTAACAGCCGCCATCAAAGCATGTTAACCCCGCTGCACTGAGCAGCGGGGGTTAACATGCATGACGTACCGGTACGCCCTGTTGCGCTAAGTACCTTGCGCCCATGACGTACCGGTACGTCCATTGTCGCCAAGGGGTTAAACCCAGGATTTGTCTGGCATGGAAAGCAGGAAAGTGTTAATCTATGTCAGGCATAGCTGCCATAGATCTTTTTGTAAAATCCATTATGGGCCTGCTTTTTATGGTGTGAATGGTAGGTTGGCAGTGGGACCCTTTACTCCATCCTGTGTTTTTTCTCTAGTTCACAGATGTGGTTCATGTGGCTTGTTAGTAGCCTGATATATTCTCCTTCAGAGAATGAGAGTTGTGCACTACCTGGGTACTGATGCTGTATCAACCAAGGTAACTGTGTCACCTGGTTCTGTGGCAGCCGGGCTCTTATATAGAGAGGGATTGCTCTGCATTAGTTAGTGGCTGGACAGATGGGGTGTTTATTTGTGCCTGAGTTAAGGCTGTTTGTTTTATTTGAAAGTGTAAATAAAACTGTTTTTGGACTTTAACCTGCTTGTCTCCCTATCTCACAGCATTGCTACCACCTGCCTACCAGAGGAATTCCCCACATATGGTGGCTTGGAGTGCGCAGTTGCAGTGAGGAACGCACGTAGTGGATGTCCTGGCTCACTGTGGCATTGAAGCAACAAACCACAGCCATGGATGAACTAGTAAAGCAGCTAGTGCAAACCAACCTGCAGCAGCAGAAAATGCATGCAGAGGCAGTGGCTGCACAATGTGAGACTAACCGTCTGCTGGTCAATCAGATGTCCATGCTGTTGACCGCTCAGCAAATGGCCAGTGATGCCAGAGTGAACTGTGAGGAAAGAGGTTCACAAGGCACTCAATAGGATGACGTCCAAGAATGATGTGGAGGCCTATCTGACGTGGTTAGAGAGAGTGGCAACCCATTAGCAGTTGCCACAATGACTTTGGGGAGGAGATGTTGGTGCCATTTTTAGTTGGTGAATGCATACTATGACCTCAGCGAGCCAGATGCCCTAATCTACTCCACTGTTAAACCTGAGATCCTGGTTTGATTGGGGGTTGACAGCATCTATGTGCATAAAGGGTCAATTGCAGGGACCTTATCCACGTGGTCCGCAAGTTGCTGCAACTGGAGATTTCAATCCTGACCCAGATTGTGGAGTGGGTCGTCATGGACTGGTCCATGATGCTTTGCCCGGAAAAATCAGGCAGTGTGTGCAACACAGGGATCCGGCTGATGCGAACCAACTGGTGGGCCTGGTGGAAAGGTACTGGGCTACCCAGACAAAAGGCTCAATCCACCCATGCTATTCTCCAAGGTCCAAAGGGCCATGCTTCCTACGGGACTCCAGGCCTGCACACAAAACAAAGTAAGGCAGCACCCCAGGGAAGGAGGAGGTGGGAGGCAACCATTTCTTGGAGATGCCATTAGCCCCGCCATATTATGGCCCAGTGTACCCAAGACAGTGAGCCCATGGACTGCATCTCTGTCCAGCAGGTGTCCCTCTACACTGCCCCAGCCTACATGGCTGCCAAACCAGATTCAAGTTCCAGATCTGGAACCTGAACCAAGTGACCTGGATTGTTGTACGGGTGGCCAACATAGACACATGTGTTAGCAAAGTTTTTCCCCTAGAGGAAATGGCAGGCGAAGGTGACGAGTCTGTGACAGGACCAAAGTTGTATGATTTGGAGGTATCCTGTGACAACTTTGGTACTGCACAACTCCAGGATCCTACTCTGGCATGTGCTAGAGAAAATATTGATGTAATAAACAGTGTCTTATGGCACCCAGGAGCCAAGCAGATGTTTCCTCACATGGCTGTCAACCAGGAGTTATTATATAGGTTTGACAGAGTGCAGGGTGAAGTCTGTGAATTGTACCCAGTAATTGTACCCAGCCTTATCACTGGACGATGCTGGAGCTAGCACCTAAACATGTGCTGGGTGGGCACCTAGGTGCTAAGAAAACAATGAACATCGCTAAAGAAACTTGGGAGCCAGCCGTTATGCCCATAGTAAAACGGCATATGGAGGAGGCCCAAAAGGATCAAAACCGGATTTACAATAGGTAGGACGGACGTGCAGAGAGGTTTAACAAAACTCTAAAGAGTATGCTAAAAAGGAGGTAAATAAGGCTGGGAGGAACTGGGATGTTCTGTTGTCATATTTGATGTTTGCAATCCATGAGGTACCGCAAGCTTTCATCGGGTTTTCTCCATTCGAGTTTGTTAATAGCAGATATCCAATGGGTCTGCTGGACATCGCTGAAGAATCTTAGGAGCAAAAACTGCAGTGACTGGGCCGCAGGGGCGACACGCTAGTGTGCTAATCGTGAGCTGATGGGTGTAGTAGTACTCATGGTTCCGCTGCTCCCTGGGTGTCATGAGGCAGGGTCCCTGTTGTCGTGACGCCAGCACCGTTTGGTGCAAATAAGTGATAAGTTTGCACAATAAGGAGACCAGTTTTCTTAACAAACTCCCAGTACTTTACTGAAGTCATCTACAGCAAGGCAGCTTCTACAAAGGTTCCGGTTAGTTCCCAAAAGTTGCATATGGGGTAGTTTTACTCTAGAACAATCAATCTTTCTCCCTTGTTTCTCCAGGCTGGAGGGATGAACTAGTTCTGCTGTACTGTATAGTCATATACTGTATCCTCTCTAGGAATACTATCTCCTGACAGATGGCCTTTCTGTCTTTGGTTATGGTGGGCAGCTGGTAGCTTGTAATCTCTCCACCAAATGCAAAGGAGACTAGAGCCTGATAAATGACAATTACCTTCCTTTGCCAATATTCTCACTCCCTCTCTGGGTTTCCTGGATCTTCTGTAATACCGTATTTCCCTTCTAGGAGCTGGTACATAGAACTAACTCTGGAGTTTTGATAACTCTCCAAAATGGCTGCGGAGGTGCAGCTTCCTCACACTTCACACTGTCCTCCTGTCAACCCTGGGAGGTTTGTTAGAACCTCCACCTCCCTATACAACTTTATGGGAACCCAGGCGCAAGCACATTTTACATGAAACACAATCACAATATTAAGCAGTGTGTTTCAGGACATTGCATCCCCCCTCTCCCACTTTAATATAAGCTGTCCTCGGCACACTCTTGCCACGATGATGCATCACCTGAAAATATAAAAAGAGCATGCATGCATATACACAGTACCCATTTCTTGTGTTTGCTCTTCTTTGGGTGCCAGAGAATTGGGTTAGGCATATACATCAGGAGCATCACAATATAGCATGGGTGACAAGGGCCGTAGTTTCTCTTGTAACTGGGGATCTGGGGGTGCTGACCTGGTACAGCGGACAATAAAGACTAGGATAGTCCATAATGTAAACAAAAAGGAAATTTCTCAGGAGGCTCACACGGCATGAGTCCGTTCCCTGGGCATGAAGCATAATGGTTGCAGTAGATGATGGAGGGCTTTATTGCAGTAAGTCCATCTCCGACACACAAAAGACCCAGTCAGGTGAAGGGGAAGTAAATCACACAAAAAATAAGGTTGGCTGACAAGCCACTTAACCCCTATCTTGCTCCTGACTACAATACATAATTAAAACATAGCCTTTATTATTGTCACCTTAAGTGATATTAATAAAAATAGGGAAATATACCCCACAGGATAAGGGCACAGGGTGTACACAACCCTAAATAACCATAACTTCTGTTGCTAATGAGTAGTGTAGTACATGGGTGCACTGCACAGCCTAACTCCTACAATCATACAATACTGGGCTGCTCTAAAACATACCAACACACACTGCCCCCCAACATGTTTTGCCAGATAACTGGCTTCATCAGGGGTAACGGGCAGGAACGGTAAGTAGCATTTGTGGGGACTACAATATAGTGCGAAACTCCACCTCCTCCCCCATCGCTAGGTACTGTCAATCACAAGAGAATACCTTTCTGCTGTTCACCGGGCCAATGAACAGCGTTCCAGCCTTGCAGGTAAGTATATTACAGGTCAGCTGTAGGTGTTACGGAGGTCCGCTGACGTGTTGCGCAAGAAGATGCTGCGCAACAACTTAGACAGCAGGAGACGTCTGATGAATCACCGCTCAACTGCGGCTGCGCTGACACTTAGAGAAAAATAGCTAGAAAGCGCGCCTCTGCTTTTGCGCTGGAACTCAGAATGAAACACCTTACTGGAGTACAATATGTGGATGCGCTGAAAAAGATAAGAGGATGCCAGGATTATAGTGCTGACAGTAACAGCACTATTAATGGTGGAAGTATACTGGCCAATCTTGAGTACATTTAAAGCCAATAATAACAAAATTGACAATGTAAATAAACTGAAATAGACATTTGTACCAATCGCAAAAAGGTAAACCAAATTATAGTAACCAAATAAATAGAACCAATAATAAAATAAATGAGAAAATTATGAGTTAATCTACTCAATGCGATTGAAGAAATAATTAAATCCCAATATAATGTCCATTGACATGAATTGTCACTGACAGTCTAGGAAGGTAGATAAATACAGTACATATACAAATAGCTAAACTTTAGAAGAGAGAAAAAATGATAAATGTCCCACTAACAAATCGGGTACATTCTCCCATACATTACTATATAAATAGATACTGAATTATTAAATATACAAAGTAAGTCATCAAGTCATTGTTAATGCTCGCTGTTAGAGAAAAGAGGCAAAAGTGAAGCCTTCATTCAGTCCTTTAGGACTGAGGCTATCAAGCCTGTAGATCCATTTAGTCTCTTCCTGTAAAATAATTTTGTCAAGGTTACCTCTCCTCACTCCTAGAGTCTTTTTACTGACACCCCAAAATCTGAGGCAGGACAGATCCCCATGATGACATTGTCTTGAAATTGGCATATCTGCCTTAGTTCTTATACTGCTGATATGTTGGCAGATTCTACGCCTTGCGTAGTTTTGCCTACGTACAACTTGGGACACGGGCATTGTGCAATGTATACTATGCCCTTCGTTTGGCAGTTGATAAAATACTTAATAAGGTATTTGTTACCATTTACTGGATTAATGAATTCTTTAGTCTTTTGAACCAAGCCACAGTAGATGCAGTTACCACATGGGAAGGTACCAACCAGATTGGATTTTAACCAAGTTGGAGGAGTGGGAACCGAAAAGTGACTATGCACTAGTTTGTCTTTTAGATTGTCTCCTCTCCTATATGTGATGCTAGGATACGTGGTCAAAACTTCCCTTAGATCAGCATCGGCTCTTAACCCCTTCACGCTATATGACGAGTATACTGGTCATGGAGCACTGCTATTTAACGCTCCATGACGAGTATACTCGTCATTACATTAACCCTTTCACGACCGGAGCTTTTTTCGGTTCTGCATTTTCGTTTTGCGCTCCCTGCCTTCAAACAGCCATAACTCTTTTATTTTTCTGTTCACATAGCTGTATGAGGGCTTGTTGTTTGCGGGATAAGTTGTACTTTCCAACGCCACCATTTAATATTGCATACGGTGTAGTGGGAAGCGGGAAAAAAATTCCAAACCGGGTGAAATTGCAAAGAAAACGCTATTCCGCTACAGTTCTACGGGTTTCTTATTTACAGCATTCGATGTGCATTAAAACTGACTTACTTTCATTCTACTGGTCAGTACGAATCCGGCAATACCTAATATGTATAGTTTTTCCTGCGTTTAGATGGTGATAAAATAATTAGAAAGTTGCCCTTTTTTTTTTTTTTTTTTTCCTTGTCATATATTGACCCCTATAACTTTTTGGTATTTATGTGTACAGAGCTGTATGGGGGCTCATTTTTTGCGGGGCGGTCTGAAGTTTTTATTGATACCATTCTGGGGTGTGTATGACTTTTTGATCACTTTTTATTTAATTTTTTTTAGAAAAAAAAAGGGACAAAAAACTGCGAATCGCCATTTGGACGCTTTTTTCCGCCACACAATTCGCCATATTGAAATTTTTTTTTTATATTTTAAAAGTACGGGCGTTTTCGGTCACGGTGATACCCATGATGTCTATATTTATTGTTATTTAGGTATTTATTTTTTACTTATATATCTTTTATATCTTTTTTATTTTTTGAACTTTTATATCTTTTTTATTTTTTATATATTTTTTAACATTTTTTTTTAATTTTTCTGTGATTATTTTAAAGCTCAAATATCATCTGATCTATTGTGTTTTGTTTTTTTTCTTTATGAGCAATCATGGATTTACTAGATGCAGTTAAAACCATGAATTGCTCATTTCTTATCCTGGCCTGCCATCTAGTGGCCAGAATAAGAATTGCAGTTTGAAAACTGTAATCCTCACCAGCGAGGATTACAGTTTTCATATGGTGTACAGACACCCCGATTGGCCAATCGGGGCGTCTGTACACCACCCGGAAGCGTGGGCTTCCGGGTTCAGACGCATCCTGATGCCGTGATCACGTGTGATCACGGCATCAGAAGGCCCTGGAAGTCTCCGCAGACGGAGGTAAGATGCGGCAAGTCTCTGCTGTTAGAAACAGCAGAGACTTGCTGGCCATGACGCCCGCCGCACCCGCGAGCGGGCGTCATGTCCCCGCACCGCCCGCGCGCCATACATGTACGGCGGCGGTCGGGAAGGGGTTAAACTGTCACCATGTCTGCTGACATGGTGACAGTGCTGAGACCCCGGCTGTTACTTACAGCCAGGGGTCTCAGCTTACCAGCCCGGGACCAATGGGGGCGGTCCCGGGCTAGCGATCGCTGTGATTGGCTAGTCTATACAGACTAGCCAATCACAGCGATGCAATGCTTTTTAATGTAAAAATAAATAAATAAATATTTTTTTCAAAATATATATACTATATACACCCCCCCCACCCCAGATCGCTATTTTTAGCCATTTTTCAGGGGGGGGGGGTGGGGGGGGAATGTAATGTGCGGCGGGCGGGCGGTATGGCGGCGGCATCGCCGCCGCATTGATTTTCAGGATGGCCGAGCGGGTGAAGCAGAGTATCAGCATACAGCTGATACTCTGCTTCAAACTGCTGACATCGGTGCTGGCGCCGATGTCAGCAGTTTAACCCCTTCCATGCCACGGTCCGTAGGGACCGCGGCATGGAAAGGGTTAACAGGGAGGGAGCTCCCTCCCTCTCCCATCGGCGCTGCGGTGCGCTGGCAGCGCCGATGGTGTGGGCTGAAGAGGGGGAGGAAGCTCCCTCCCCCTTCCATCGGGACGCTGTTCTGCTCTGGCAGCGTCCCGATGGTTACCATGGCAACCAGACGCTTTCAGAAGCGTCTGCTTGCCATGGTGTAATCAAGCCTGTTCAGGCTCCTGCTAAAGGCAGGAGCCTGACAAGGCTTAGCAAGAATGAAAATACACTGCAGTACACTATACAGTGTACTGTAGTGTATTATAGAACAATCAGACCCACTGGTTCTTCAAGAACCAAGTGGGTCTGAGTCTAAAAAAGTGTAAAAAAAAAAAAAGTTTAAAAAAAAAAAGTTAAAAAAAAGTTTTAAAAAAAATCCTATTTTTCCCCCAAAACTCAAATTTAAAATTAGTAAAAAAAGAAAAATAATACCCCAATCATGTTAGGTATCGCCACGTTCGTAACAACCTGCTCTACAAAAATATCACATGCCTTGACCCCTCAGGTGAACACCGTAAAAAAAATAAAATAAAAACAGTGTCAAAAAAGCCATTTTTTGTCACTTTACATCACAAAAAGTGCAATACCACGCGATCAAAAAGGCGTATGCCCCTTAAAATAGTACCAATCTAACCGTTACCTCTTCCCGCAAAAAATGAGCCCCTACCTGAGACAATTGCCCAAAAAATAAAAAAAATACAGCTCTCACACTATGGAGAGACTAAAACATGATTTTTTTGTTTAAAAAATGATATTATCGTGTAAAACTTAAATAAATAAAAAAAACTATACATGTTAGGTATCACCACATCCGTAACAATCTGCTCTACAAAAATATCACATGAGTTAACCCCTCAGGTGAACACAGTAAAAAAAATAAAATAAAAACAGGGTAAAAAAAGCCATTTTTGTCACTTTACGTCACAAAAATTTTAATAGAAAGCGATCAAAAAGGCATATGCCCCTCAAAATAGTACCAATCTAACCATCACCTCTTCCCGCATAAAATGAGCCCCTACCTGAGACAATTGCCCAAAAAATAAAAAAACTACAGCTCTCAGACATTGGACAGATTAAAACATGATTTTTTTGTTTCAAAAATGATATTATTGTGTAAAACTTAAATAAATAAAAAAAACTATACATGTTAGGTATCGCCACATCCGTAACAACCTGCTCTACAAAAATATCACAGGAGTTAACCCCTCAGGTGAACACAGTAAAAAAATAAAAATAAAAACTGAGCCAGAACAGCCATTTTTGGTTACCTTGCCTAACAAAAAGTGTAATATAAAGCGATCAAAAATCATATGTAACCCAAAATAATATCAATAACACTGTCACCTTATCCCTTAGTTTCCAAAATATGGGCACTTTTTGGTTGTTTCTACTGTAGGGGTGCATCAGGGGGGCCTCAAATGGGACATGGAGTCTGAAAACCAGTCCAGCAAAATTTGCCCTCCAAAAACCATTTGGTGCACCTTTCCTTCTGCGCCCTGCTGTGCGCCCATACAGTAGTTTACAATCACATGTGGGGTGTTTCTGTAAATCGCAGAATCAGGGTAATAGTTTTTGAGTTTTGTTTGGCTATTAACCCTTGATGTGTTACAGGAAAAAATGGATTAAAATGGAAAATCTGCCAAAAAAGTGAAATTTAGAAATGTCATCTCCATTTTCCTTTAAATCTTGTGGAAGACATAAAGGGTTAACAAAGTTAGTAAAATTAGTTTTGAAAACCTTGAGGGGTGTAGTTTCTAAAATGGGGTCATTTATGGTGGTTTCTATTATGTTAACCCCACAAAGTGACTTCAGAACTGAACTGGTGCTTAAAAAAATGGTTTTGGAAAATGTCTTAAAAATTTTAAGAATTACTTCTAATTAATTAATTAATTAATTAATTCTAAGCCTTCTAACGTCCCCAAAAAATAAAATTATATCTACAAAATGATGGTAACATAAAGTAGACATATGGGAAATGTAAAGTAATAACTATTTTGTGAGAAATCACAATGTGCCTTAAAAGCAGAGAAATTCAAAGTTTGAAAATTACAATTTTTTCCAAATTTTCTGTAAATTTAGGATTTTTTAATAAATAAAGGTGATTTATATTGACTCAAATTTACCACTGTCATGGAGTACAACGTGTCACGAGAAAACAATCTCAGAACGGCTTGGATAAGTAAAAGTGTTTCAAAGCTATTACCACATAAAGTGACACATGTCATATTTCCAAAATTTGGCCTGGTCCTTAAGGTGAAAAATGGCTATGTCATGAAGGGGTTAAACTATGCCAGTGTTTTTGTAGAATATTTTCAACCTTTTTGAAATGTGACTCATATGTGCCAATGCATCTAATTAGTTGTTGCTGGGAACTTAGAGGTTTGTCTATGAGTAAATCACAGCGATTCGTCATTTTTGCCCTATGATACGCACAATGTAACTTTTTTTGGAGTAGCCGTTCTCTCTAAATCTTTTATACAGGGTATTACATTCTTTTTGAAAACTCAAATGATCAGAGCAGTTTCTTCAGGCTCTGATGTATTGGCCAGTAGGTATCCCTTGTTTTAGGGGAAGGGGATGACAACTGCCCCAGTGTAAGAGATTATTAGTCAAAGTAGGTTTACGATAGATCTATGTTTGGATGCTGCCACCAGAATCCACCGAAATCCGTAGGTCCAGAAAGGTAAGACAATCATTGTGAATTTCTGAGGTGAATCTCATGCCTATATCATTAATATTCAATTTCTGTACAAATCTGTGAAAACAATCTGTTGTGCCATCCCAAAGAATAAAAACATCATCGATATATCTACCCCAAAAAATAATGTGCTTAGTGAACTCAGAAAATAAATCTGTGAAAACAATTGTGGCCTCCCACCACCCTAAAAATAAATTAGCGTAATTTGGTGCACATTTACTACCCATAGCTGTACCGATCAACTGAAGATAAGTGTCCATCAAAAAGAAAATAGTTGTGTGTCAGTAAAAAATGTAAAAGAGTGAGAACAAAATTATTGTGAGTATAATACTGTGTGCTCTTAGTGCCAAGAAAGTAAGAGACTGCCCCAATACCAAGATTGTGACGAATATTGGTGTGAAGAGATTCGATATCCAAACTGGCCAACTTAGTGTTACTAGTGACCTGGATTTCTTGTATTCTGGTGACAGCATCCTTGGTATCTTTGATGTACGAAGGCAAGGTAGGGACGAATGGTGAAATAAATTGATCAACATATTCACTAATTGGTTCGGTGAGGCTATTATTACCCAAAACTATGGGTCTTCCTGGAATAGGAGTCCTATTTTTGTGTATTTTAGGAATAGCATACATTGTGGCAATGGTCGGATGTGAATTCAAAAGAAACTTATATTCCTCCTTAGAAATAAGATTGTCATCTCTAGCCTGTGTCAATATTGTCTTTAATTCAAATAAAAAGGTGTCAGTTGGATTATTTTCAAGACATTTGTAAGAATCCTGATCTTGAAGCAATGTAAGGACCATGTCTCTGTAGGTAGCAACGTTCATGATCACTACGTTGCCACCTTTGTCAGATGGCTTGATCACAATTTCATGGTTTTGTTGTAATTCTTGCAGAGTTAGTATTTCTGCTGGTTCAAGATTAGTATCGGCGTCTTTTGATGTTTTAGTTAGTTTTCTTAAGGTCCCTAGTGACTACAAACGTTTCAATATTACCATATTGTGAAAAAGGCGGCGTATATTTTGATCTCGGCTAGAGGTGGTACCAGACTAGTTTGGCCAAAAGTGTTCTCTCTCTCCAATGTCTCCAGGGTTGCAATAGCCTCATTTTCCCTTCTTAGAAGACATTTGGGATCCCTCAAATTCTGTACATGTGTCTTATGTAATGCTAGTTTTCTAGCAAAAAGATTGACATCCTTAACCCAAAGGAAGCAATCAAAAGTAAGTGTAGGGGTGAATGATAAACCTTTGGCTAGTACTTTAAAAATGCTTGTCCTGTAGTGGAAAAGAGGATATATTAATAATCTGAGGTCCTTCATTATCATTAAAGTTTACATTTTTGTCCCATATGCCCATTTGTCCCGATCTCGCAGTTGAATTCCCTGCCTTAAAAAAGATGTCATACTTGTTTGACTCAAGGTTGGAGTGGGCATCGGATGGGCATTTGTCACAGTTCCAGGGGCAAAAGTACCACAGCCAAAGGTAGAAGAAGAGGGAACTGGTGTATTTATGTTTAGAGACGTTGCTGGTACAGTAAGGTTTAGAGAGGGGTTTATAGGTTGGCCAGTTACTGTATTCTGACATTGTACGCCGTTATTGGTACTTGTATTTACTGTATATGGTTGTGGTGCCTTTCTTTGAGAGTAACCTGATCTGTTCCTTTTATTTTTACGTTTGGTACCTCCTTGTCTTGAAAAACCACCTCTAACCTGACCTTCCTCTGAACCTGAGAAGTCACATGCTGATTTCATTAATTGTGAGCAACGTCTTAAAAAAAATATAGAATCACTTCAAGTGGAAATAAAAGAACGTAAGCACAGAAAATATACTGTATTTCGATGGACCTTTCGACACCAAACAACAAAGTGACTCCAAAGCTAGAGGAGTCTATACTGATATCTCAGAGTATGACTTTTCAGGTTCAGAGGAAGGTCAGGTTAGAGGTGGTTTTTCAAGACAGGAAGGTACCAAACGTAAAAATAATAACAGATCAGGTTACTCTCAAAGAAAGGCACCACAACCATATACAGTAAATACAAGTACCAATAACAGAGTACAATGTCAATATACAGTAACTGGCCAACCTATAAACCCCTCTCTAAACCTTACTGTACCAGCAACGTCTCTAAACATAAATACACCAGTTCCCTCTTCTTCTACCTTTGGCTGTGGTACTTTTGCCTCTGGAAATGTGACAAATGCCCATCCGATGCCCACTCCAACCTTGAGTCAAACAAGTATGACATCTTTTTTAGGGCAGGGAATTCAACTGCTAGATAGGGACAAATGGGCATATGGGACAAAAACGTAAACTTTAATGATAATGAGGGACCCCAGATTATTAATATATCCTCTTTTCCACTACAGGACAAGCATTTTAAAGTACTAGCCAAAGGTTTATCATTCACCCCTACACCTACTTTTGATTGCTTCCTTTGGGTTAAGGATGTCAATCTTTTTGCTAGAAAACTAGCATTACATAAGACACATGTACAGAATTTGAGGGATCCCAAATGTCTTGTAAGAAGGGAAAATTAGGCTATTGCAACCCTGGAGACATTGGAGAGAGAGAACACTTTTGGCCAAACTAGTCTGGTACCACCTCTATCCACTCTGAAGCCGAGATCAAAATATACGCCACCTTTTTCACAATATGGTAATATCGAAACGTTTGTAGACGTAGTCACTAGAGACCTTAAAAAACTAACTAAAACAACAAAACCATGAAATTGTGATCAAGCCATCTGACAAAGGTGGCAACGTAGTGATCATGGACGTTCCAACCTACAGAGACATGGTCCTAACATTGCTTCAAGATCAGGATACTTATAAATGTCTTGAAAATAATCTGATACCTTTTTATTTGAATTAAAGACAATATTGACACAGGCTAGAGATGACAATCTTATTTCTAAGGAGGAATATAAGTTTATTTTGAATTCACATCCGACCATTGCCACAATGTATGCTATTCCTAAAATACACAAAAATAGGACTCCTATTCCAGGAAGACCCATAGTTTCGGGTAATAATAGCCTCACCGAACCAATTAGTGAATATGTTGATCAATTTACTTCACCATTCGTCCCTACCTTGCCTTCGTACATCAAAGATACCAAGGATGTTGTCACCAGAATACAAGAAATCCAGGTCACTAGTAACACTAAGTTGGCCAGTTTGGATATCGAATCTCTTTACACCAATATTCGTCACTATCTTGGTATTGGGCCAGTCTCTTACTTTCTTGGCGCCAAGAGCACACAGTATTACACTCACAATAATTTTGGTCTCACTCTTTTACGTTTTTTACTGACACACAACTATTTTCTTTTTGATGGACACTATTATCTTCAGTTGATCGGTACAGCTATGGGTAGTAAATGTGCACCAAATTACGCTAATTTATTTTTAGGGTGGTGGGAGGCCACAATTGTTTTCACAGATTTATTTTCTGAGTTCACTAAGCACATTATTTTTTGGGGTAGATATATCGATGATGTTTTTATTCTTTGGGATGGAAAAACAGATTGTTTTCACAAATTTGTACAGAAATTGAATATTAATGATATAGGCATGAGATTCACCTCAGAAATTCACAATGATTGTCTTACCTTTCTGGACCTACGGATTTCGGTGGATTCTGGTGGCAGCATCCAAAAAGAGATCTATCGTAAACCTGCTTCGACTAATAATCTCTTACACTGGGGCAGTTGTCATCCCCTTCCCCTAAAACAAGGGATACCTACTGGCCAATACATCAGAGCCAGAAGAAACTGTTCTGATCATTTGCGTTTCCAAAAAGAATGTAATACCCTGTATAAAAGATTTAGAGAGAGGGGCTACCCAAAAAAAAGTTACATCGTGCGTATCATAGGGCAAAAATGACGAATCGCTATGATTTACTCATAGACAAACCTCTAAGTTCCCAGCAACAGCTAATTAGATGCATTGGCACATATGAGTCACATTTTAAAAAGGTTAAAAATATTCTACAAAAACACTGGCATATTTTAAGAGCCGATGCTGATCTAAGGGAAGTTTTGACCACGTATCCTAGAATCACATAGGAGAGGAGACAATCTAAAAGACAAACTAGTGCATAGTCACTTTTCGGTTCCCACTCCTCCAACTTGGTTAAAATCCAATCTGGTTGGTACCTTCCCATGTGGTAACTGCATCTACTGTGGCTTGGTTCAAAAGACTAAAGAATTCATTAATCCAGTAAATGGTAACAAATACCTAATTAAGCATTTTATCAACTGCCAAACGAAGGGCATAGTATACATTGCACAATGCCCGTGTCCCAAGTTGTACGTAGGCAAAACACCGCAAGAGTTTCGGCGGAGAATCTGCCAACATATCAGCAGTATAAGAACTAAGGCAGATACGCCAATTTCAAGGCATGTCAGACAATGTCATCATGGGGATCTGTCCTGCCTCAGATTTTGGGGTGTCAGTAAAAAGACTCTAGGAGTGAGGAGAGGTAACCTTGACAAAATTCTTTTACAGGAAGAGACTAAATGGATCTAAAGGCTTGATAGCCTCAGTCCTAAAGGACTGAATGAAGGCTTCACTTTTGCCTCTTTTCTCTAACAGCGAGCATTAACAATGACTTAATGACTTACTTTGTATATTTAATAATTCAGTATCTATTTATATAGTAATGTATGGGAGAATGTACCAGATTTGTTAGTGGGACATTTATCATTTTTTTCTCTCTTCTGAAGTTTAGCTATTTGTATATGTACTGTATTTATCTACCTTCTTTGACTCTCAGTGACAATTCATGTCAATGGACAATATATTGGGATTTAATTACCGGTATTTCTTCAATCGCATTGAGTAGATTAACTCATCATTTTCTCATTTATTTTATTATTGTGCAGGTTGGGGGACACCTGGAAAATAGTGACCATAATATAATAACCTTCCAACTGTCATTCAAAATAGCATTTCTTCAGGGAGGAACAAAAATACCAAACTTCAAAAAAGCTAAATTTAGCCAACTAAGAGAGGCCATAGGCCTAACTAACTGGGACAAAGTCCTCAAAAATAAAAATACAGCCACAAAATGGGATATTTTTAAAAGCATCCTAATATCTAATTGTGAGAGGTACATACCTTATGGGAATAAAAGGTTAAGGAACAAGAAAAAACCAATGTGGATAAACAGAACTGTAAAAAAAGCAATAATTGACAAACAGAAAGCATTTAAATTGCTAAAACAGGAGGGGAGCGAGGAAGCATTGAAAAACTATAAGGAAAAAAATAGAATATGTAAAAGACAAATAGAAACAGCCAAACTAGAGACCAAGAGATTAATCGCCAAAGAGAGTAAAACTAACCCTAAAATGTTCTTTAATTATATAAATGGTAAAAAGTATAAACCTGAAGGTGTCGGCCCCTTACAGAGTAATGAGGGGGAAGTTGCAGAGAGCGATGAGAAGAAAGCAAAGCTACTAAATATCTCTTTCTCCACTGTATTCACTGAGGAAAATAAACTATCAGATGAAATGCAGAATATAAAAGTAAATTCCCCATTAAAAGTGCCCTGTCTAACCCAGGAAGAAGTAGAGCTGCGTCTTAAAAAGATTAAAATAGACAAATCGCCAGGACCGGATGGCATACACCCCCGTATCCTAAGAGAATTAAGTAATGTCATCGCCAGACCCTTATTTCTGATATTTAAGGACTCTATACTGACAGGGAGTGTTCCACAGGATTGGCGCGTAGCAAATGTGGTGCCAATATTCAAAAAGGGTCCAAAAACAGAGCCTGGGAACTATAGGCCAGTAAGTTTAACATCTGTCCTGGGTAAACTGTTTGAGGGTTTTCTAAGAGATGCTATCTTGGAGTACCTCAATGAAAATAAGCAAATTACTCCATATCAGCATGGCTTCATGAGGGATCGGTCATGTCAAATCAATTTAATCAGTTTCTATGAGGAGGTAAGTTCTAGACTGGACCGCGGCGAATCAATGGATGTCGTATATCTGGACTTCTCCAAAGCATTTGACACGGTACCACATAAAAGGTTAGTATATAAAATGAGAATGCTTGGCCTGGGAGAAAATGTCTGTATGTGGGTAAGTAACTGGCTCAGTGATAGAAAACAGAGGGTGGTTATTAATGGTACATTCTCAGATTGGGTCACTGTAACTAGTGGGGTACCACAGGGGTCAGTATTGGGCCCTATTCTCTTCAATATATTAATGATCTTGTAGAAGGCTTGCACAGTAAAATATCAATTTTTGCAGATGACACTAAACTGTGTAAAGCAATTAACACAGAAGAGGACAGTATACTGCTACAGATAGATCTGGATAGACTGGAGGCTTGGGCAGAGAAGTGGCAGATGAGGTTTAACACTGACAAATGTAAGGTTATGCATATGGGAAGGAATAATGCAAGTCACCAGTACATACTAAATGGTAAAATATTGGGTAACTCTGATATGGAAAAGGACCTAGGAATTTTAGTGAACAGCAAACTAAGCTGTAGAAACCAGTGTCAGACAGCTGCTGCCAAGGCCAATAAGATAATGGGTTGCATCAAAAGAGGCATAGATGCCCGTGATGAGAACATAGTCCTGCCACTTTACAAATCACTAGTCAGACCACACATGGAGTACTGTGTACAGTTCTGGGCTCCTGTGAACAAGGCAGATATAGCAGAGCTGGAGAGGGTTCAGAGGAGGGCAACTAAAGTAATAACTGAAATGGGTGGACTACAGTACCCAGAAAGATTATCAAAATTAGGGTTATTCACTTTAGAAAAAAAGGGGAGATCTAATAACTATGTATAAATATATCAGGGGTCAGTACAGAGATCTCTCCCATGATCTATTTATCCCCAGGACTGTGACTGTGACGAGGGGAAATCCTCTGCGTCTGGAGGAAAGAAGGTTTGTACACAAACATAGAAGAGGATTCTTTACGGTAAGAGCAGTGAGACTATGGAACTCTCTGCCTGAGCAGATGGTGATGGTAAGTCCACTAAAAGAGTTCAAGAGGGGCCTGGATGTATTTTTGGAGGGTAATAATATTAAAGGTTATAGTTACTAGTTACTCGTTGATCCAGGGAGTAATTCTGATTGCCTGATTAATAACATAGTTTTTTTCGGCCTTATAAACTATGTTACTATGTTATTGGTTCTATTTATTTGGTTACTATAATTTGGTTTACCTTTTTGCGATTGGTACAAATGTCTATTTCAGTTTATTTACATTGTCAATTTTGTTATTATTGGCTTTAAATGTACTCAAGATTGGCCAGTATACTTCCACTATTAATAGTGCTGTTACTGTCAGTACTATAATCCTGGCATCCTCTAATCTTTTTCAGCGCATGCGCATATAGTACTTCAGTAAGGTGTTTCATTCTGAGTTCCAGCGCAGAAGCAGAGCCGCGCTTACTAGCTGTTTTTCTCTAAGTGTCAGCGCAGCCGCAGTTGAGCGGTGATTCATCAGACGTCTCCTGCTGTCTAAGTTGTTGGACAGCATCTTCTTGCGCAACACGTCAGCGGACCTCCGTAACACCTACAGCTGACCTGTAATATACTTACCTGCAAGGCTGGAATGCTGTTCATTGGCCAGGTGAACGGCAGAAAGGTATTCTCTTGTGATTGACAGTACCTAGCGATGTGGCTATTGGTATATAAAGATTGGAAGGTGGAGTTTCGCACTATATTGTAGTCCCCACAAACGCTACTTACCATTTCTGCCCATTACCCCTGATAAAGCCAGTTATCTGGCGAAACATGTTGGGGGGCAATGTGTATTGGTATTTTTTATAGCAGCCCAGTGTTGTGTGATTGTAGGAGTTAGGCTGTGCGGTGCACCCATGTACTACACTACTCATTAGCAACAGAAGTTAGGGTTATTTAGGGTTGTGCACACCCTGTGCCCTTATCCTGTGGGGTATATTTCCCTATTTTTATTAATATCACTTAAGGTGACAATAATAAAGGCTATGTTTTAATTATGTATTGTAGTGAGGAGCAAGATAGGGGTTAAGTGGCTTGTCAGCCAACCTTATTAAAAGTCCATCTCTGGCCTCAATTAATGCATGGATAGCTTTAGCTGATGATTGCCTTAGATAGCGTCTAACGTTTTGCTACATTCTCAGTAATTTTAGACCTAATGATTACTGCTGGCCCTGTGCGGCCAATTGTTTTTGCTGAATGATTATTTTCTCTGTATTCTTGTTTCATAATTGAAAACTTCTTGAAAACCTAATAAACTTGATTTCTACCTAAAAGTCCATCTCCGGGCACATGACTTGAACATTGCAAAAACATCAGTAAAGGAGTCTTTAGAGAGTCCTTAGAGCAAGGCAAATAATCAAGGCAATGAGTCTCTTACCCTAGCTTTGTAGCTCCAATAATACAGGTATGCAATAACAGGTAATCCTGGTAGCGATCAGGTAGTTTTCCCTTGGTCCGGTTGGATCTCCGAAGTGGCTATGACTCTACAGGTTTTGGTTCATCTTGAGCTAATGAGGATCCTTCAGTAGGTAGTAAATCTGATTGATGTGGGGCTATATTAGTCTTTGAGGGAACAAGAAAGTTAAGCCACGGTGTAAGGAACCACTGTAGAGTATCTAAGTCTAACAATAGTTTTCCAAAAGATGATGTTGGTTGCACTGGATCAGGTGACTTTTCAGACAAATGTTCTTTGGATGGAGTTTCTTCTTGGACAATTTCTTTCAAACACAACTTGAGACGGTTGCTATGCACTATTTGTGGTGCTCTGTTCTCTTTGGTGATTTCATACAGTTTCAGGATTAGGAATAGCTATGATGATGTAGGGTTCTCTTTCCCATTTACTATCCAGCTTACTAGTGCGATGATTATTTTTTAGCCACATATGGTTACCAATTTTTAAGGTTTCTGCATTTGCAGACTGGTCATAATCTTTCTGTTGCTTTTAGCATACATTCACCATGTGGATTTAGACAATCTCTTGTGTATCAGCGAGGCGTTTTTGATGTTCACTTGCCCAATCTGTTTGTGGTAAATGATGGAATCTGGAACTTGTACATCCAAGGTGAGATCTGCAGGTAATCTGCCTTTATGGCCAAACATAAGGTAATATGGGGTGTATCCAGTAGGAAAATGGATGGTGAGGTAGTAGACATGGCCAATCAGTTCTTTTAGCAGGTGGTACAGCTCTCAACAGTTCTATCAATGTTTAGTTCATTTTTTCACAAAGTCCGTTACCTTGAGGATGGTAAGTTGTTGTTCTCATCTTCTGACAAGTGTGAAGTAAACATAGTTCATGGAAGAGTTGGGATTCAAAGGCAGATCCTTGATCTGTGAGAATCTTTTCAGGGCATCCAGAGGGCAACAGGAAATTGTTCAAGAAAACATTTAGGGTTATTCACTTTAGAAAAAAGACGACTGAGGGGAGATCTAATAACTATGTATAAATATATCAGGGGTCAGTACAGAGATCTCTCCCATCATCTATTTATCCCGAGGACTGTGACGAGGGGACATCCTCTGCGTCTGGAGGAAAGAAGGTTTGTACATAAACATAGAAGAGGATTCTTTATGGTAAGAGCAGTGAGACTGTGGAACTCTCTGCCTGAGGAGGTGGTGATGGTAAGTTCACTAAAAGAGTTCAAGAAGGGCCTGGATGTATTTTTGGAGGGTAATAATATTATAGGTTATAGTTACTAGAGAGGGGTCGTTGATCCAGGGAGTTATTCTGATTGCCTGATTGGAGTCGGGAAGGAATTTTTTCCCCTAAAGTGAGGAAAATTGGCTTCTACCTCACAGGGTTTTTTTTTGCCTTCCTCTGGATCAACTTGTAGGAAAACAGGCTGAACAGGTACAGCTACTACGAATTTGATGTAGTGATCAATTATTGTAATGACGTAGGTATATCTTGAACGACTTGGTTTTACATGATCAATGGCCACTATTTCTAGAGGTGTTTGGCTTACAGTGGGATGTAATGGTGCTCTTTGGTCATGTCTCTCATTTCTTCCAATGGCACAAGTAGAACATTCTTGACACCAATTTTCAATATCTTCTCTCATCTTCGGCGGATGGTAGCTTCTTTTTTTTGTACACCGAAGTGTCCTGACCTATTGTGGTACATTTTGAGGACGCAATTACTCTCTCCTTACTTTTTTGAAGTTGAGACAGGACAGCTCCCAGGCCTTTCTTACTGGCATTGGTCTAGAGATGGAATGGCCATTGGTAATCTGGATAGCCTAAGAGAGGTGGTTCGGTCAACTTCTTCTTCAGGAGTTGGAAAGCGATTTCTCTTTCTTCTTTCCATTCGATTGGTATCTGGGTTTTCTGGTACTTCTTGGGATATCCTCTTAGGAGTTCTTCTATTTGTTTGGCAATATGGACGAAGTGAGGGATGAAACATCTGTAGTATTCGGCAAAACTAAGAAAACTCCTCTCCTCTTTTACTGTGGTAGGAGTGGGCCAATTCTGGACTGCAGCTATCTTCTCTGGATCTGGCTTGACACTTTCAGAACTGACAACATGTCCCAGGTACTTGACTTCTGGTTTTAGTAAGTAGCACTTAGAGGGTTTGATCTTGAGTTTGTGTTTAATGAGGACTTGAAAAACTTCAGCAAGATGTTTTAAGTGGTATTCATAGAATTTAGAGTAGATGATAACATCATCCAGGTATAGCAAGACAGTTTTAAAGTTTTT
The DNA here is from genome assembly GCA_900303285.1 of Rhinella marina. NCBI lineage: Eukaryota > Metazoa > Chordata > Amphibia > Anura > Bufonidae > Rhinella > Rhinella marina. Next base: position 53,200 of record ONZH01003967.1, read on the forward strand.
GTGGCCTAAACAGCGTTCCATAAGTCTTTGGAAAGTTCCAGATTAGGGATGAGCGAACCGTAACGAACCAGATTCGTTACGAACTTTCCCAAAAGTTCGGTTCGTCACCGAACCGAATTTTGACAAAGTTCGTAACGAATCTGGTTAAAATAACGGCGACGCAAAATATACGCATATTTATTGAGAATGTACGCTAATGCGTACGTATTCCATTAAGTAATGTACTTTTAACAACGCTACACTGTATGTTCGTTACTTGAGTAGGAATGTTCGCAGACGCAGTATATGAGTACGCTAATGCGTACATATTCAGTTAAGTAGCGTACCTTTGACAACGCTAGACTGTATGTTCGTTACTTGTGTAGGAATGTTCGCGGACGCAGTGCATGCGTACGCTAATGCGTACATATTCATTTAGTTAAGTAGCGTACCTTTGACAACGCTAGACTGTATGTTCGTTATTTGTGCGGGAATGTTCGCATTAGTGTACGCATTAGTGTAGATTCTCAAATATGCGTAGATTTTGCGTCGCCGTTGTTGAAGTCACTTGGATTTTTTCCACTTTTTTCATTGTAATAGCAACTGCAAGTAAACGAAACTGTACCCTATCAGACTCCCATTATTGTAGAAGCAATTATTCAGCCGTTATAGCAAGGTTCGTTTTAGGTTCGGTTCGTACGAATCCGAACTTCAAGAAAGTTCGCCGAAGCGAACCGAACCGAACTTTTCAAAAGTTCGCTCATCCCTATTCCAGATGCATTGCAAAGTCCAAAGGGTATGTAGTTAAATTCAAATAAGCCCATAGGGGTAGTAAATGCAGTTTTTTCACGATCTTCAGGAGCCATGGGTACCTGCCAGTACCCACTGGTTAAATCCAGGGTTGAAAAGTAAGCTGAGGATCCTAATGCTGTCAAAGACTCCTTGATTCTTGGTAAAGGATAGGCATCTTTGTAGGTAATTTGATTAATCTTCCTGTAGTCCACACAAAATAGAATGTTACCATCTTTTTTCCAGACAAAGACTAGAGGTGCAGCCTTGGTTTGTGGCTGCCTTTGACTATTTTTGAATCCTTCATCTCCTGGATCATCTTTTTCACAGATTGGTACATAGCTGGTGGTATAGACCGGTACCTTTCCTTGATTGGAGGATGTGAACTGGTGGGGATTGTGTGCTTGATTACACTGACCTTTCCATAATCCGAAGAATATTTACTGAAGCAGGCTGTAAAGTGCATTACACTGGTAATACACTTACAGCCAATGCATTACAATACAGAAGTATTGTAATGCATTGTAAAAGGGATCAGACCCCCAAAAGTTAAAAAGTGAAAAAAATAAAGTTTTACAAAAAAGTTTCAAGTAAGTGTCATTTTCCCAAAATAAAGTAAAATAAAAAAAAAAATAGGGAAAAAATGAAAAATAGACATATTAGGTATCGCCGCATCCGTATCAACCGGCTCTATAAAAATATCACATGATCCACCCCGCCAGGTGAACACAGTAAAAATAAAAAAAAGTGCCAAAACAGCCATTTTTTGGTCACCTTCCCTCACAAAAAGTGTAATAGCAGGCGATCAAAAGGGCATATTTACCCCTACCTACAGTCGCCCAAAAAAAAAAAAAAAAATGGCAGCACAAAAACAAGATTTGTGTGAAAAATGCATCTAATGTGTAAAACTTACCAAAAATAAAAATGTTAGACATATTGGGTATCGCCACGTCCGTAACAACCTGCTCTATAAAAATATCACATGATTTGCCCCTTCAGGAGAATGCTGTAAAAAAAAAACCATTCTATCAAAATTTGCCTCCAAAATCCATATGGCGCTCCTTTCCTTCTGACTACTGCCACGTGCTCATAGAGCAGTTTACCACCACATATGGGTTATTTCTGTAAACTGCAGAATCAGAGTAATGGATATTGAGGTTTAGTTTGCTGTTAACCCTTGCTGTGTTGCAATAAAAAATTGATTAACATGAAAAATCTGCATAAAAATTAAATTTTGAAATTACGCCTCCATTTTCATTTAATTCTTGTAGGACACCTAAAGGGTTAACAAAGTTTGTAACCTCAGTTTTAAATCATTTGAGGGGTGTAGTTTCTAAAATGGGGTCATTTATGGGTGGTTTCCATTACGTAAGCCCCTCAAAATCACTTTATATCTGAATTGGTGCTTAAAAAAATGGTTTTGGAAATTTTGTTGAAAATTTGAAAAATGGCTTCTAAACTTCTAAGCTTTCTAACGTCCTAAAAAAGTAAAATGACATTTATAAAATGATGCCAACATAAAGCAGACATATGGGGAATTATGACTGATAACTATTTTATGAGGTATTACTATGTGTCTTAAACGTTGAGAAATTCAAATTTAGAACATTGTGAATTTTTTCAAAATTTTTGGTAAATTTGGGATTTTTAAAAAAATAAAGGAAAAATGTATTGACTCAAATTTACCACTATCATGAAGTACAATGTGTCACGAGAAAACAATCTCAGAATGGCCTGGATAATTAAAAGCGTTCCAAAGTTATTACCACATAAAGTGACACATGTCAGATTAGAAAACAATGGCCTGGGCAGGAAGGTGAAAACAGGCCCAGGGTAGAAGGAGTTAAAGAGGACCTTTCACCACTTTCAAAAAATCAAAATACACTATGTACCTCATAGTGCATCCCCCACTGATGGCAGCGGCGCTTTTTTTTTTTTTCAAAAGGTCCCCCGGTGGCTTCACACGGCCCCCCGTTCTTCTGGCGGGCTTTATGTAAATTAAGAAGCATCGGAACAGGGAGGAGGAGACTCCCTGTTCCTCAATGGGCGTTGCTTCTGCCCTGCTGTGAGTGCTGTGCAATCAGAGCGGACCGCTCACAGCAGGGTTGAACTCCTTTGGCCCTGCTGTGCGCGGTCCGCTCTGATTGGACAGCGCTCACAGCAGGGCAGAAGCAACGCCCATTGAGGAACAGGGAGTCTCCTCCTCCCTGTTCCGATGCTTCTTAATTTACATAAAGCCCGCCAGAAGAACGAGGGGGCCGTCTGAAGCCACCGGGGGACCTTTTGGAAAAAAAAGCGCCGCTGCCATCAGTGGGGGATACACTATGAGGTACATAGTGCATTTTGATTTTTTGAAAGTGGTGAAAGGTCCTCTTTAAGGCTGTTTATGTTTTATTTAAAAAGTGTGAATAAAACACTGTTTTTGAACTTTCACCTGCTTGTTCCCCTGTCTCACTCCATCACTACCACCTGCCTACCAGAGCAACACGTTAAATATGTCATTCCAAACTGTGATATTTTGCTGTGGCATCTGAAGTCCTTGGCTGTGAAGGGGTAAAGAAGCAGTCAAACTTTGCATTACAGACACAGCATTTTTCTTGCTTACCTCATTCCTTTAGCCTGAACTTTGCAAAGTTGCCATTTCAGACTTTTTATGTGGGATATACATTCATAGGATTTTTGTTAATTTTTGGTTTCATATAACTTGGTGGATTATATGAATGATAGTGAATTATATGAATTAATGCGTTATATGAATTGTTTTATAATACTGCAATGTATAAAAATTTCAATTGCGTTTCACCATAAGAAATGCCTGATGCTTATTTTGTCAACAGAAAAACACGTCCACTAAGGCTAGTTTCACATCTGCCAGTGGCGTAACTACAACTGACTGGGCCCCACAGCAAATTTTTGAACGGGCCCCCACCCCCCAGCAACTTCTTTGCAACCCCCAACTCACGTGCAACCCCCATTCCTGTGGCTAATCAAGACTGAACTCAAAAACAAGCCGCTCCTCCTACAGTGTCACTGTATATAATGTCATTGTATAATACTGTTGAGGGGCCCCTGACAATAAAATCTTTTAGTCTTCCTCCTTAGGGGGGCCCCTTGTGGGTCTGGGCCCCAAAGCAGTCGCTTCCCCTGCTTCCCCTATAGCTATGCCCCTGGTGGAGCCTCATTTAAGAGTCTCAAAACAGCAATCCAAAGTGCAAAGCTTCCTGGGAAACAGTAATATGCAAAAGTATAGGGATAATAAACACAGTGATGTCACAGTACAGGGATAATAAACACAGTGATGTCACAGTACAGGGATAATAAACACAGTGATGTCACAGTACAGGGATAATAACCACAGTGATGTCACAGTACAGGGATAATAAACACAGTGATGTCACAGTAAAGGGATAATAACCACAGTGATGTCACAGTATAGGGATAATAAACACAGTGATGTCCAGTACAGGGATAATAACCACAGTGATGTCAAAGTACAGGGATAATAAACACTGTGATGTCACAGTACAGGGATAATAAACACAGTGATGTCACAGTACAGAGATAATAAACACAGTGATGTCACAGTACAGGGATAATAAACACAGCAATATCACAGTACAGGGATAATAAACACAGTGATGTCACAGTAAAGGGATAATAAACACAGTGATGTCACAGTACAGGGATAATAAACACAGTGATGTCACAGTACAGGGATAATAAACACAGTGATGTCACAGTAAAGGGATAATAACCACAGTGATGTCACAGTACAGGGATAATAAACACAGTGATGTCACAGTACAGGGATAATAACCACAGTGATGTCACAGTACAGGGATAATAAACACTGTGATGTCACAGTACAGGGATAATAAACACAGTGATGTCACAGAACAGGGATAATAAAAACAGTGATGTCACAGTACAGGGATAATAAACACAGTGATGTCACAGTACAGGGAAAATAAACACAGTGCAGTCCCCTCACAGAAAGTTAAAAATAAAATAAAAACCTTATACTTACCTTTTTCCTAGCAGCAGAATCACCAGCAGTTCTTCTTCTCTTGTCTAGAGGGGTGGAGCCAATGCTGACTGACGGCCGGCCTGCCCCCCCACCCAGACATGAGGCATAGATAGCTGAAGGTACAGAGAGAGCTGCAGGGGGGGAGGGTGGTAGGATGGAAGAAGCAGGCAGCTGATCCCCTGAGGAAGCGATAGCGAAACGTACGTCGGGGTTTGAGGTGGCACTGGTCTGTATTATCTTTCTTTATATCTGTTATTATTTATGGTTGTGAAGCTGCTATTTAAAGAGGACCTTTCACCACTCCTGATATGTCTATTTTAATAGCTTCATGCATTCCCCATGTAATAACAAGTCTGGAACATCTATTCTTATGTCTGTATGCTCTGCCATTCCTTTATTATTTGCCCTAGAAGTTATGAATGAATTGCTATTAGCCTTCAGTAAAGGAACAGAGGGGAGGTGACCAGTAGGGGGTGTGTACCTACACAGACAGACTGTAGCCAATCAGTGCTGCCATGTTCAGACTGTGCAGATACACACCCCCAACTTGTTACCTCCCTCTGTTCCCTTACTGAAGGCAAATAGCAATTCATTCATAACTTCTAGTAGTAATAATAAAGGAATGGCACAACATAGAACCATAAGAATAGATGCTCCAGAATTGTTATTACATGGAAAATACATGAAGCTATTAAAACAGGAATGTCAGGAGTGGTGAAAGGTCCTCTTTAAGGTTACCAAACTTGCACTTGCACTTTCATTGCTTGTATGTTACTGATTGTTTGGCACTTTATTACATGCCATACCATATAGAGACTTTGTCCAGATAGCCCCTCTATTTTTATATGCCACCACCATTGACTTTTAATATGCTTTTATATATATATATATATATATATATGATGTAACAATAAAGTTTTTGTATTAACCCATTATGTGTGTACGTGTACTTTGATATTGGTGTTTCTTCTTGCAACAGGCAACTGTGTCTGCATCCTATGGACGCAGAGACAGCTGCCAGAGACCGGGACATACCTCCCCCGTACCAGGACAGCCACTGCAATCCGGGACTGTCCCGCTGGATCCGGGATGGTTGGGAGGTATGGATTAGTGTAATCTCATACACTTTGCTGGTACTATACTACACTGCTTTTTTTCTGCACGGGAATCTGCACTCAAAAACCGCACATATTCCACAGCATGTGCAGGTGGCCTAAAACTCACAACATAAATTGGCATGCTGCGGACTGACAACCCACAGTGCAAGCCAGTTTATACTGTGGGTATGTTCCACACAGTGTGGATGAGATTTCCAAAAACTCAACCACAATGCTGTAAATGTAAAATTTGCAGCATTCAGATTCATAGCATTTATCTCACACGTGAACATATTCTAACAGAACCAAACTTAGTATATAGATGTGTGTGGCAAGGTGTAGGGCCAGGTACACAGACAAGTATAATATATATATATATATATATATATATATATATATACACACACACACACACAATATACAGTATATGCACAAATATCTATTGTATACATACTGTAATATACACAAGTATATACAGCACATACACACATACATATACTGTATACACTATATACACATGCACGTACAGTACATACGTACAAATATATGCTGTATACAGTGTATGCACAGGTATGTACAATATATACACACATATACTGTACAGTATACAGTACACATATATAGTACATAAACATACATATTTACTGTATACAGTGTATATACAAGTATTTACAGTACATACACACATATATACTGTATACTGTGGCGCTTCTTATCATCTGGGTGCCACATCATATTACGTCCTATGGTATATCCTGCCAAAGTCTCCTGAGGAACCATTAACTTACGTTTTTGGGGAAACGCGTCGAGACGAAAATCCATACTTAAGGACAACCATATAATCTCCAGGGCTTTAGCCACCGATAAGTGGGGTCACCCTTTTCGGGGTGGGTGCTCCGCTTTTAGGCAGGGGTAGCCCCAGGGACACACGAGGGACAGTAGTTGTCTGTTGACCCAACCCCACTTGATTGGCTCTCAACCTTACCATCGTATCGTGGTCATCTGAACCGTGAATTTAACTCGACATTCTCTTTAAAGGTCTGTTGCACATTTATCATTAAGGTGCAAGGTTATTTATTTCAAATCATGGTTTGAATCTGGAGATATGAATTTTCTTATTATCTATTTATTAATTATTTACTTTGGGATGAAATACTTTTATGTTAAATTAATTAAAGGTTAAGTTTTAATTGGGAATTTCTATTAGGATATTTGATGTTACAATTACTTTCCCTACATCCAATCATATTATTCAGTGATATTTGTTAGAGTAGATATACACACAGAGTCACAGGCATTTGGGGGGTTAACCTGAAGCAGGTTAAGGTGGAGAAGATGACCACCTGGTTTTCTTTGCTCCCACGCTGTTTTTCAGCTCTTCCTGACAGTTTTCACTGCTTGCATCTCTTTCGTCTCCTGGCCCTGTACGATCGCGAACTCCCGCGCCTGCGCATTGCGATAAGCAATCCGCGCATGCGCATTGATGAAGCCGGGACCCGGGCGGCTGCCGTCTCTCAACGCGCGTGCGCAGATTGCTTATCGCAATGCACAGGCGCGGGAGTTCGCGATCGTACAGGGCCGGGAGACGAGAGAGATGGCTGCCCGGCCCTGTCAATCAACCCAAGGGAGGAGGGGTAAGGGGCGTTATTATGGCCGCTCCTAGGTGCAGGGTTCACGCCTACTGCACCTAGGGGGCCTAATTAGCATATTATAAAAACGCAATTTTAACAAAAAGTACTGTGCAGATTTCTATAAAAGAAGGCTTTCTGTCATCAGGTGTCATTTGCGATTTGCAAATGACACTCGGTTTTGTAGGCTAAATTCTGATGACAGAAACCCTTTAAGGATAAAAGAGGGACTTGGGTCAAAAATTGGGACACTTGGGATGTATGGTTATATAGTTGAACGACTCCCTTTAAATAGTACCAACATATTCCAAAGCAATTATGAGTGCTTTCATTTTCGATGGCCTCTATATATGTGGCGCTTGTATATTTTTAACGTCCGTGTAACTCTCTCTCGCCACTCAGTTCGAGCCTCATGCGTTCGGCTATCTATTAGTCTTGTCTAGCTTTCCCATGGCCACAGGGAGCTCTCCTGACAGAAGATTGGCTGTAGTGTGTAAGGGGCGGTGCCAGGATCAGGGGACCATCCTGTGCTCAACATGGACCGGCTAGCTCCTTTCAGAGGTTGGTAACGTTACGTACAGATCGGGCTCACTATCGATTACCATTTCCCGGGTTCTAGGGCTCTCAGACCAGCGAGCGGTAATATAAGTATATAGGGTTCCACTATTCTCACGTCCTGGCATTAGTGTGAATATGCTTCAGATTAGGTAAATGGAATATGGTGGTGAGCGTCCATTGTGTATGATGAAAGCAAGACACATGGCGCCACCTGCAGGGTAGGCGCAGCATCGCCTTCACTGTAATTTATGCTTGAACCGTCAGAAAGTAGCTGTTGCCTGTAGCAACAAAGTAGACTCTGGAGTAGTAGAGGACTCTGGAGTATGTTTATATTTTCAGCAGATATCAAGATCTCTGCTTGCTGTGATTTAGTAGGAGAATTCTTAATTGTCTGTTGTCAGTGGATAAATCTGTAATGTGATGGACACAGTCTCCTGACTTGCTAGATGACATATGTACATGATGCTCAGGGTCAGATTGGGACTGATATCCAGCCCAGGTATTTTTAAGCAGACAGGCCCATTTCCTGTATGTTAAGTGTGAAATATGTTTGTGCAGTCAAATCTACCCAAGTGCTAATGGCATATTTGGCCGGACATTACCTTTCACACTACTAGACATACAGCACTACGGTACATCCAGTAACATCTGCTCTAATCTAGATGTTCTTTCTTTTGCACAGACGGCCATCATAGCAGCCACATCTCTGCCACACAGACATTTTAGATTCCTCACTTTTCCATCCTTCTCCTCCTGTTGCTGCAACCCCTAATACTCTGTCGGCTGTGTTCCCTAATGCCCTCAAATACCACACTGAAGAAATAACAGTACCATAGAGATAGTCCCCATAGTAATATAAAAGCCCCACCAATTATAATTCTCTCTCCCTCATTATGAATAGTGTCCCTTACAGTGATAATGATCCATGGAAGTGCCCCTGTTAGTAGTAGTGCACTCCATACTGTGCCCAATAATAATAATGCTCCCAGAGAACTCCCCAGTAGTAATAATGCCACACAGTACCTTCAGTAGCGATAAAGCTCCCCACAGTGCACCCAGGCCTCCTAAAGTGTCTCCAGTAGTCACAAGGCCTCCTAAAGTGTCCCCAGTAGTCACAAGGCCTCCTAAAGTGTCCCCAGTAGTCACAAGGCCTCCTAAAGTGTCCCCAGTAGTCACAAGGCCTCCTAAAGTGTCCCCAGTAGTCACAAGGCCTCCTAAAGTGTCCCCAGTAGTCACAAGGCCTCCTAAAGTGTCCCCAGTAGTCACAAGGCCTCCTAAAGTGTCCCCAGTAGTCACAAGGCCTCCTAAAGTGTCCCCAGTAGTCACAAGGCCTCCTAAAGTGTCCCCAGTAGTCACAAGGCCTCCTAAAGTGTCCCCAGTAGTCACAAGGCCTCCTAAAGTGTCCCCAGTAGTCACAAGGCCTCCTAAAGTGTCCCCAGTAGTCACAAGGCCTCCTAAAGTGTCCCCAGTAGTCACAAGGCCTCCTAAAGTGTCCCAGTAGTCACAAGGCCTCCTAAAGTGTCCCCAGTAGTCACAAGGCCTCCTAAAGTGTCCCCAGTAGTCACAAGGCCTCCTAAAGTGTCCCCAGTAGTCACAAGGCCTCCTAAAGTGTCCCCAGTAGTCACAAGGCCTCCTAAAGTGTCCCCAGTAGTCACAAGGCCTCCTAAAGTGTCCCCAGTAGTCACAAGGCCTCCTAAAGTGTCCCCCAGTAGTCACAAGGCCTCCTAAAGTGTCCCCAGTAGTCACAAGGCCTCCTAAAGTGTCCCCAGTAGTCACAAGGCCTCCTAAAGTGTCCCCAGTAGTCACAAGGCCTCCTAAAGTGTCCCCAGTAGTCACAAGGCCTCCTAAAGTGTCCCCAGTAGTCACAAGGCCTCCTAAAGTGTCCCCAGTAGTCACAAGGCCTCCTAAAGTGTCCCCAGTAGTCACAAGGCCTCCTAAAGTGTCCCCAGTAGTCACAAGGCCTCCTAAAGTGTCCCCAGTAGTCACAAGGCCTCTTAAAGTGTCCCGATTAGTAATGAGGCCCCCATGCTGTGTGAAACCTACCGCCCACGTTTATACTTGTGCAACAGTTAGGCCCCTTTCACACGGGTGAGATTTCCGTGTGGGTGCAATGTGGGATGCGAACGCATTGCACTCGCACTGAATCACTGACCCATTCATTTCAATGGGTCTTTTCACATGGGCGAATTTTTTCACGCAGTTCGCCGTTGCGTGAATATAGCAGCATGTTCTATATACTGCGTTTTTCACGCCGCCCTGGCCCCATTGAAGTGAATGTGTCTGCGTGAAATTCGCATTGCATCCGCAAGCAAGTGCGGATGCAATGCGTGATTCACTGATGGTACATGTACGGCGCTGGAAGCCGGGACACAAATCCCAGCGCCGTACTGCTACGGTGCTCTGATCGGGCGGGCACAGGCCGATAGCCGGACCCCTGCTGTATGCACCAGCATCGGTGAAAACACCAATGCCGGTGCATTAACCCTCGCACTGCCGCGGCATGTGCAATGTCTGTGGTGGGAGTGAGAGCCCTTCCTTAGGCATCGGGCTGCCTTCTACGGAAGCCTGTGAGATCCAGCCCCGTGGATCTCACAGGCAGCAGGCTGTAAGTGTATTACAATGTGTAATACACTTAAAGCCAATGCATTACAGTACAGAAGTATTGTAATGCATTGTGCAGGGGATCAGACCCCCAAAAGTTGAAGTCCTAGACTGGGCAAAAAATAAAGTAAAAGAAGAAGTTAAAAAAATCAAGTTTAAAAAAAAAAAAAAAAAAAAAAGAAGTTTCAAGTAAAAGAAAAAAGCGTCATTTCCCAAAATAAAGTGAAAAAAAATTGTAAAAAATAGGGAAAAAAATATGTCTCTCAGAAAATGGCAACACAAAAAAAAGATTTTATTCTGTTCAAAAATGCATCTAATGTGTAAAACTTTCCAAAAATAAAAATGGTAGACATATCGCCGTGTCCGTAACAACCTGCTCTATAAAAATATCACATGATTTGCCCCCTCAGGTGAATGCTGTAAAAAAAATTTAAAAAATACTATGCCAAAACAGCTATTTTTTTCACCTTGACTCACAAAAAGTGTAATACCAAGCGATCAAAAAGTCTTATGTCCCACAAAACGGTACCAATGAAAACGTCACCTCATCCCGCAAAAAATGAGCCCCCACATAAGACTCTCAAAAAAATAAAAATCAATAGCTCCTACAAACCAATCCATCAAAATCTGTGCTGCAAAATCCATATGGCGCTCCTTCTGTTTTGATTCCTGCCATGTGCCCCCACAGCAGTTTATCACCACATATGGGGTGTTGCCGTATTCAGGAGAAAATGGGGGAAAAATTATGGGGAGCTTTTTCTCCTGTTACCCCTTGTGAAAATGAAAAATTTGGGCTAAAGCAACATTTTATTGGAAGAAATGAAACTTTTCATTTTCACAGCCAAGTGTTTCCAAAGTCCATAAAACGCTTAGGGGCTCAAAGTGCTCAGTACACCCCTTAATATATTCTTTGAAGGGTGTAGTTTCCAAAATGGTCACTTTTTGAGGGTTTCCACTGTAGGGGTACGTCAGGGTCTCTCAATTACAAAATGGTGCCTAAAAACCATTCTAGCAAAATCTGCCTCCAAAATCTATATGGCGCTCCTTTCCTTCTGACCACTGCCACATGCCCATAGAGACGTTTACCACCACATATTGGGGTATTTCTGTAAACTGCAGAATCAGAGTAATGTATATTGAGGTTTAGTTTGCTGTTAACCCTTGCTGTTTTGCAAGAAAAAAATTAACATGAATAATCTACCAAAAAAGTGAAATTTTGAAATTTCACCTCCATTTTCCTTTAAATCTTGTGGAACACCTCAAGGGTTAACAAAGTTTGTAACATCAGTTTTTTTATCATTTGAGGGGTGTAGTTTCTAAAATGGGGTAATTTATTAGTGGTTTCTGTCATTGCAGTTTAGGATAAGTCCCAAAATAGGACTTAATACTCAGTTGTCTGTGGTGTTCAAATTATGTTAAATTTCCCCCTTCATGGTAATAGCAGCACAAGAAATGCATGTCCAGTCATCTCATTGCTGATCATGCATATCTCTCCTGGTTACACCCAGAGAGCTTATTTTATTAGAAATACATGATGGTGTAATCACACCCCCTTTTGTCATCAATTTTAATATATCCAATCACAATCATCAAGTATACATGTAACATCAAATCAAATCAATGATGATGGCAGCCAATGGCATACACATTACTTCATCTTTCTGGGAAATTCCATATGCATATATTAACTTCTGCTAAGTTACTGTTTTCCTATAGACATATCAAGTGATTATGAGTCATTTTTATTTTAAAGCATATGTGACATCTAATGGAGAATAGAGATTATAAGATATAAGAGATATGGATATAAGGAGATGGAGACCACCTGATAATGAAATACAACCCTAGCACAATTGTGTTCACCAACTAACTAAATTTCTTTAACATTCCATTAGGTAAGCCTCACAAAATCACTTTATAACTGATTTGGTGCTAAAAAAAATGGTTTGGGAGATTTTGTTGAAAATTTGGAAAATTTCTTCTACATAGTAACATAGTAACATAATTTATAAGGCCAAAAAAAGACATCTGTCCATCCGGTTTGGCCTGTTTTCCTACAAGTTGATCCAGAGGAAGGCAAAAAACCCTGTGAGGTAGAAGCCAATTTCCCTCATTTTAGGGGAAAAAAATCCTTCCCGACTCCAATCAGGCAATCAGAATTACTCCCTGGATCAACAACCCATCTCTAGTAACTATAACCTGTAATATTATTACCCTCCAGAAATACATCCAGGCCCCTCTTGAACTCCTTTAGTGAACTTACCATCACCACCTCCTCAGGCAGAGAGTTCCATGGTCTCACTGCTCTTACCATAAAGAATCCTCTTCTATGTTTGTGTACAAACCTTCTTTCCTCCAGACGCAGAGGATGTCCCCTCGTCACAGTCACAGTCCTGGGGATAAATAGATCATGGGAGAGATCTCTGTACTGACCTCTGATATATTTATACATAGTTATTAGATCTCCCCTCAGTTGTCTTTTTTCTAAAGTGAATAACCCTAATTTTGATCATCCTTCTGGGTACTGTAGTGCACTCATTCCAGTTATTACTTTAGTTGCCCTCCTCTGAACCCTCTCCAGCTCTGCTATGTCTGCCTTGTTCACAGGAGCCCAGAACGGTACACAGTACTCCATGTGTGGTCTGACTAGTGATTTGTAAAGTGGCAGGACTATGTTCTCATCACGGGCATCTATGCCTCTTTTGATGCAACCCATTATCTTATTGGCCTTGGCAGCAGCTGTCTGACACTGGTTTCTACAGCTTAGTTTGCTGTTCACTAAAATTCCTAGGTCCTCTTCCATGTCAGAGTTACCCAATATTTTACCATTTAGTATGTACTGGTGACTTGCATTATTCCTTCCCATATGCATATCCTTACATTTGTCAGTGTTAAACCTCATCTGCCACTTCTCTGCCGAAGCCTCCAGTCTATCCAGATCCATATGTAGCAGTGTACTGTCCTCTTCTGTGTTAATTACTTTACACAGTTTAGTGTCATCTGCAAAAATTCATATTTTACTGTGCAAGCCTTCTACAAGATCATTAATAAATATATTGAAGACAATACTGACCCCTGTGGTACGCCACTAGTGACAGTGACCCAATCTGAATATGTGCCGTTAATAACCACCCTCTGTTTTCTATCACTGCGCCAGTTACTTACCCACATACAGACATTTTCTCCCAGGCCAAGCATTCTCATTTTATATACTAACCTTTTATGTGGTATCGTGTCAAATGCTTTGGAGAAGTCCAGATATACGACATCCATTGATTCGCGTGGTCCAGTCTAGAACTTACCTCCTCATAGAAACTGATTAAATTGGTTTGACATGACCGATCCCTCATGAAGCCATGCTGATATGGAGTTATTTGCTTATTTTTCATTGAGGTACTCCAAGATAGCATCTCTTAGAAAACCCTCAGTTTACCCACGACAGATGTTAAACTTACTGGCCTATAGTTCCCAGGCTCTGTTTTTGGACCCTTTTTGAATATTGGCACCACATTTGCTATGTGCCAATCCTGTGGAACACTCCCTGTCAGTATAGAGTCCTTAAATATCAGAAATAAGGGTCTGGCGATGACATTACTTAATTCTCTTAGGATACGGGGGTGTATGCCATCCGGTCCTGGCGATTTGTCTATTTTAATCTTTTTAAGACGCAGCTCTACTTCTTCCTGGGTCAGACAGGGCATTTTTAATGGGGAATTTACGTTTATATTATGCATTTCATCTGACAGTTTATTTTCCTCAGTGAATACAGTGGAGAAAAAGATATTTAGTAGCTTTGCTTTCTCCTCATCGCTCTCTGCAACTCCCCCCTCATTACTCTGTAAGGGGCCGACATCTTCAGGTTTCTAAGCCCTCTAACTTCCTAAAAAAAATAAAATTACATTTACAAAATGATGCCAACATAAAGTAGACATATGGGGAATGTTAAGTAATAAATATTTTATGAGGTATCACTTTCTGTTTTAAAAGCAGAGACATTGAAATTTTGAAAATTGAACATTTTTCAAAATTTTTGGTAAATTTTGGATTTTTTCATAAATAAAGGTGAAATATATTGACTCAAATTTATGACTGTCATGAAGTACAATGTGTCACGAGAAAACAATCTCAGAATGGCCTGGATAAGTAAAAGCGTTCTAAAGTTATTACCACATAAAGTGACACGTCAGGTTTGCAAAAATCGGCCTGGGATTTAAGGTGAAAAGTGGTTCGGTACTAAAAGGGTTAATCACGTGCGTGTAAAATGCATTCATATGCATCAAACCCGCGTATTAAAAACTAAACAAACATACGCAATCGCAGACAAAACTGACTGCGATTGCGTGCGGATTGGTGCGAGTTTTCGTGATTGCACCCAGACTGAATCCGGATCATTCGTGTGAAAGGGGCCTTAGGGAATTGGTTGTTTTTGTTGTTTACTCCCAGCCTTCCCATAGCCATAACTTTTTTTTTTTCTCCATTCACATAGCTGTATGAGGGATTGTTTTTTCCTGGACAAGTTGTACTTTGTAATGGCACCATTTACGGTTGTATACAATCTATTGGGAAGCGGGAAAAAAATCCAAATGAGGTAGAATTATAAAAACCCCACAATTCTGCCACAGTTTTATGGGGTTTTTACAGTGTTTCCTAAGTGGTAAAACTGACCTGCTAATTTTATTCTCGGGGTCAATACGACTACAACAATACCACGTATGTATAGTTTTTCTTGCGTTTTAATACTGAAGGTTTTTTAAACTTTGGAAAAAACTAATTTTTTCTTTGCATCACCATATTTTGACCCCAATAACTTTTATTTTTGTGTACAGAGCTGTTTGAGAAATCATTTTTTGCAGGCTGATCTGTACTTTTCATTGATACAATTTTATGTGTATAACTTATCAATCACTTTTTATTGAGCTACCAAACAAGGGCTGTTAACCATTTTGACTTTATTTCCATTTTGCCATTTGTCATTTGGAATAAATATTTTTATAATTTGTGCAT
Source organism: Rhinella marina (assembly GCA_900303285.1). Lineage (NCBI taxonomy): Eukaryota > Metazoa > Chordata > Amphibia > Anura > Bufonidae > Rhinella > Rhinella marina. Next base: position 68,883 of record ONZH01003967.1, read on the forward strand.
TTTTGCGCACGACAATGCCCTTGATGTTTATTTTTTTAAATTGTTTGTGATTTTATTTTGGGGAAAGGGGCGATTTGAATTTGTATGATTTTTAAATATTTTTTAAAAATTATATATATATATATATATATATATATATTTTACTTTTTAACCCCTTAAGGACCCGCACCGTACATGTATGGTGCAACTGGACGAGACCGCCGCATCCTGGGGCAAAATCCCGGGGGAATAGCGACACCATGGCTGCCCTTACCGGCAGGCATCCATGGTAGGTAAGGGCAGCATGGGGTATTTTTGCCCCCCTGCACCTCCCAGCACTGCAATTGGTCGATCAATGAAGACCGGCACATCCCAGAGCTGGTAAGCGGGGTAGGGGGAGGTGGCCGGTGCTGAACCAATCAACACCTGTCACCTCCAAGGTGAAGCAGTGGACACCAGTGTCTGGCGGCCCCTGCCAGCGCTGCGCTCCAGCCAATGGCAGCGCTATAGCTGCACAGGAAAGGGCAGAACCTGACTGCATGCAGAGAGGTTCTGTGCTTTTCTGTGCTGCTGTTGGCTTGCTGGGACTTGTGGTGCACCACCACTGCGATTTTCCTGCTGTCAGAAGAAAGAAAAGAACAACAACATCTGGATTGCTGCACTGATTTTTTTTTCATTTGTAGCAGTTCCAGATCCCTTAACCACCTCTGTCCCTGTCCCTTCCCTTTTGCAGAGGACTGTAGTGAATTTTTATACTACAGGTTTTGCACGCACGCACAATGTGTGTGCGTGCGTGCTGCAGAGCACCTATCAGTAGTGTACTCTTTTACATCTGCACATGTTTGAGGTTTTTTTTTTACATTTTTTTGTGTAACAAAAGAACTGCAGTTAGTGGTAGTTAGATAGATATCTAATATATAAAGCTGAGTGTATGTGTGTGTGTGTATGTCCGCTAAAGGAATCCGCACCGCTGCAGCTACAATCACAAAATTTGGCACACGTACATCAGGTGTCCGGGAAAGTTTTAGAACAGTTTTCAACTCTCCAGGACGTACCGTTCATGAGATATTCCCAAAAAATGCATTAGCCAATAGTAGCCTGGTCACATGACCCTTATATCAGCCAATGCTCACATGCACACATCAGGTTTCTATGACAACCTATCCAGTTCACTGCTTTAGGTCTGCATTAAAGAGGCAGAGCACTGTGGATGACAATCATCATCATCATCATCATCATCATCAATCATTACCTCATATAATGTAAATTTTACATATTTACTGTTCAGTAGTAATAAAAGATGTTTTCTTCCACTGCTACCCACCTTCCTCCTAAATTACTATGGCATCGACCTGTAATTCCGGCCACCGTCAAAAGAAGGACTTAAAAGCACCACCCCCAGATCCCACTAAGTCACGCCCCTTCCATGCTGCATTTGACCGGGATTAAAAATATTGGTAAAAATCACCTTCTGTCAGCTGCAGGGGTGGTGGGAGGGTGACTTTCTCCCTGTAGCTCATTGCTCAGACTGCACAGTGCTGCTGCTGAGAGTGCTGCTGCTGTGTCCATCCAGGCCCTGCGCATGACAGAGGACAGGGAGTCTGAAAGCCAGACCGTCCAGCCTAAAACAAGACCTCTGGCCACCCTAGGGGCAGGCTGATGTTAGGGTTAGCGGTTCGCTGTAGAGGTCACTGTTAAAGGGGCTGGCTCACATGAGGACCGCCCCAGGAAAGGAAGACCAATAGTCACCTCTGCTGCAGAGGATAAGTTCATCCGAGTCACGAGCCTCAGAAATCGCAGGTTAACAGCAGCTCAGATTACAGTTCTAGCAGCAGCAGACACATCTCTACAACAACTGTTAAGAGGAGACTGTGTGCAGCAGGCCTTCATGGTAAAATAGGTGCTAGGAAACCACTGCTAAGGACAGGCAACAAGCAGAAGAGATTTGTTTGGGCTAAAGAACACAAGGAATTGACAGACCAGTGGAAATATGTGCTTTGGTCTGATGAGTCCAAATTTGAGATCTTTGGTTCCAACCACCGTGTCTTTGTGCGACGCAGAAAAGGTGAACGGATGGACTCTACATGCCTGGTTCCCACTGTGAAGCATGGAGGAGGAGGTGTGATGGTGTGGGGGTGCTTTGCTGGTGACACTGTTGGGGATTTATTCAAAATTGAAGACATACTGAACCAGCAGCGGCATGCTATTCCATCCGGTTTGTGTTTAGTTGGACCATCATTTATTTATCAACAGGACAATGACCCCAAACACACCTCCAGGCTGTGTAAGGGCTATTTGACCAAGAAGGAGAGTGATGGGGTGCTACGCCAGATGACCTGGCCTCCAGTCACCTGAACCCAATCCAGATGGTTTGGGGTGGACCGCAGAGTGAAGGCAAAAGGGCCAACAAGTGCTAAGCACTACCATTTTAGGTGACTACCTCTTGAAGCTCATCAAGAGAATGCCAAGAGAGTGCAAAGCAGTAATCAAAGCAAAAGGTGGCTACTTTGAAGAACCTAGAATATAAGACATATTTTCAGTTGTTTCACACTTTTTTATTAAGTATATAATTCCACATGTGTTAATTCATAGTTTTGATGCCTTCAGTGTGAATCTACAATTTTTATAGTCATGAAAATACAGAAAACTCTTTGAATGAGAAGGTGTGTCCAAACTTTTGGTCTGTACTGTATATATATTTAAATTTCAGTTAGTGTCAGTTTAGGATTTTGCACGAATGCATCATCTGCTTACGTGCATTTTGCAACCACTGAGCACTGATCAGTAGTGTCCGTTACTGATTGCGTCTGCTCATTTTGCACTGCACTTTTTTTCTGCAGTAACACGTCACACCCTTATAAAATAAAAATGTCCCATATGATTCATCCCAAGAAGTGTACTCAGCAGAAGAGGCATACCCCATCCTTGCCTCTGATACTGAGTCTGCCAATGAAGGAGAAGAGGATGCCATTTTCTTCTACTCCTCTACCCCCTCATCATCATCATCCGCTGATGAGAGACCTTCAAGAAGGCGCCCCAGGGTAGCAGCGGAGGCAGCCCCCCAGAGTAAACCCTTATGGACCCCTCCCCCTGACGATTATCAGCCCCAAATTCCGGATTTTGAGGCCAGCTCCAGAATTCAGATAGATTGTGCGAGCTTCACAGAACGAGATTTTTTCCAAATCTTCTTCTCTGAAGATTTTGTAAATTTAATGGTGGCCCAAACCAATTTATGTGCCCAACAATTTATTGCCCAGAACCCTACATCCCCATACACTAGACTCCTAGGTGGGACCCCAGTAACTGCAGCAGAGATAATGAAATTTTGGGGACTCGTGCTGCATTTGGGCATTGTAAAGAAGCCAAACAGCAATATTGGAGTTCGGACATTTTCTACCAGACTCCAATTTACAGTCACACCATGACACAAAAGCGATTTGAGTTAACTAGAAAATTCCTACACTACAGCAACAATACACAGTGCCCACCTCAAAACTACCCGACATTTGACCGTCTGTTCAAGGTTAGGCCCGTCCTTGACCACCTTAACACCAAGTTTGCTGTGCTGTAAGCCCCTGATAAAAATGTCTGTGTAGATGAGTCCCTATTACTTTTCAAAGGGAGGATTAGAGTCCGCCAATACCTGCCTAGCAAACGGCAAGGTATGGCATAAAATTTACAAACTTTGTGAGAGTAGCTCCGGGTACACCCACAAGTTCTGCATTTACGAAGAGAAAGATTCCTGGATAGCACCCCCAGAATGCCCCCCCCCCGTCCTAGGGGTTAGTGGGAAGATCATGTGGGACTTGCTGCACCCACTGCTGGATAAGGGTTACCACCTCTATGTGGATAACAATTATACCAGCATACTCCTATTCATGTCCCTAACTGCCAGACGTACTGTGGCATACGTCACAGTACACAAAAATCAGAGAGGCCTCCCTAGATCCCTTGTAGGGCAACCACTGAGAAAGGGTGAAAGTAGGGCTCTCCTCAATGAGAACATCCTGGTGGTTAAAGAAGAACTCCCGCAAAAAATGTTGTTCTTTGACCTGTTAGAAAGGTGCATGATATAATCTGTAGTGAATGCAATCTTCTCATCAGATGCTCTAATTGAGCGTTGTCCACTCTCTTCGTATTGTAACTGGGTCATGTGACCAACTCCCTGACCTCCAACTGACCCAGGACAGGAAGCCAGTTACTTCTCTATTCATTCCTATGAGACTGAAAGTGAGGCTTCTATAGGAATGCATAGAGAATTAGACTTCCTGTCCACACATGTCAGTTGGTAAGTCTGATTGCTGGTCACATGACACAGATGAGAAACATCAGGGAGATATAACTCAAAAATACAGCCACTAGTAAGAAAATGACATTCACTACAGATTACATCATGTACATTTCTAGCAGGACATGGAATTACATTTTTTGCAGGAGTTCTTTAAGTACAAGGACAAGAGGGACGTCCTTGTACTGACCAGCATTCACCCCAACACCAGCTCCCCTGCTGTTGTACGTGGTACCACTACCACTGCTCCCAAACCAGTCTGTATCTTGGACTACAACAGGCACATGGGAGGGGTGGATCTTTCAGATCAACTTCTGAAGCCTTACAATGCCACACGAAAAACGAAAGTGTGGTACAAAAAGCTAGCTGTACAAATTGTACAGATGGCAATGTGCAATGCATACGTGGTTTTTCAATCTGCAGGCCACACAGGAACTTTCCTTCAGTTGTAAGAGGTGGTTATCAAGGCCCTAATTTTTCAAAGCCAGGCCGGGGAGGGTCCCAGTACTTCAGGAAGTCATGGTGCCCGTATTTTACCAGGCCAACATTTTCCCGGTCAAGTCCCCCAGACAGTGAGGAAGGGAAGGACCCAAAAATGATACAAAATGGCTATAAGGAAAGACACCATTTACCACTGCAAAACTTGCCCTGAAAAACCTGGCCTCTGCGTGCCGGAGTGTTTCAGAATCTACCACTCATCCAGGGAGTATTAATTTCATCCTTGAAGTACCCTGTAGTTTTATCACTTTATACCTCAGATTTAGTCCGAATAGCTTACATATCCACTTTTTACCAACCACTACATATTCATTTTTGTGAGACACCTGTTTGCTGAAAAGTACCCTTTCTACCACTTAAAATGTTCATACGGGGGTGCTCTTTCCAAAATGGGGTCACTTCTTAGGTTTTTAATTTCTAGGGACCTTAGGAATTATTTAAATGCGACATAGCATCTAAAATCAATCACTGCCAATTCTGGCCAGCCAAATCCATAGTTAGCTATTTGCCTGCTGTGCGCCTATACAGCAGGCTACAAGCACATACGGGGTGTTTCCTGAATGGGGAGAAAATGGGGAAAACATACTAAAGTGCATTTTCTCATTTAACCCCTTGTGAATGTGAAAAAATGGAGTCTGCTTGTAATTTTTCATTTTCACAAATGTGTTCTTTGAAATGCTTTTACAAGTGTTTGACTACTGTGAGACACCTGTTTGCTGAAAAGTACCCTTTCTGCCACTTAAAATGTTTATATGGGGGTGCTCTTTCTAAAATGGGGTCACTTTTTGAGGGTTTCCACTGTAGGGCCAGCTCAGGGTGTCTTCATATGTGACATAGCTCCCAATTATTATTCCAACTAAATCCGCTCTCCAAAAGCCATACGGTGCTCCTTCCATTCTGAAGCCCATACATCGGGCTACAAGCACATATGGAGTGTTGCCATATTCGGGGGGGAAATGGGGAACAAAATGGGGTGCATTTTGTCCCGTTACCCTTTGGGAAAGTGAAAAATGGGGGTGTAAAGCAATTTTTTGTGAAAAAATGCAATTTTTCATTTTCACTGCCAAGTGTTTGCTAATTCTAGGAAACACCTTTGAGCTCAAAGTGCTCATCACACACCTTGAAAGATTCCTTGAGGGGTGCTTTTTGGGGGTTTCCACTGTAGGGCCTGCTCAGGGTGTCTTCATATGTGATATAGCCCCCAATTATTCCAGCTAAATCCACTCTTCAAAAGCCATATGGTGCTCCTTCCACTCTGAAGCCTACTGTGCGCCCATGCATCAGTTTTTGAGTACATATGGGGTGTTGCTGTATTCGGGGGGAAATGGGGAACAAAATGTGGGGTGCCTTTTATACCGTTACCCTTCCAGAATCAGGGTAATAGATTTTGAGTTTTGTTTGGCTGTTGTTGATGTGTTGCAGGAAAAATGGATTAAAATTTAAAATCTGCTAAAAAAAAGTGAAATTTTATTCCCATTTTCCTTCAATTATCGTGGACACCTAAAGGGTTAACAAAGTTTGTAAAATGAGTGCTGTTTCTAAAATGGGGTGATTTATGGGTGGTTTCTATTATTTTAGCCCCACAAACTGACTGAACTGGTCCTTAAAAAATTGGGTTTTGGAAATTTTCTTAAAATTTTAAGATTTGCTTCTAAGCTTTCGACCGTCCCAACAAAAATAAAATGTCATTTTTGAAATGATCCAAACACAAAGTAGATATATGGGAAATGTAAAATAATAACTATTATAACTATTACTATAGGTATTATTATGTATTTTAAAAGTAGACAAATTGAAATTTGCAAATTTTAAAATTTTTCAAAATTTTTGGTAAATTTGGTATTTTTTTTAATTAAAAAAAAAATGAAATAGTTTGACTCAACTTTACTACGGTCATGAAGTACAATATGTGACGAGAAAACAATCTCAGAATGACCTGGATAAGTAAAAGCGTTAATAGCTCCCATAGGGAACTACACTCACCGGCCACTTTATTAGGTACACCATGCTAGTAACGGGTTGGACCCCCTTTTGCCTTCAGAACTGCCTCAGTTCTTCGTGGCATAGATTCAACAAGGTGCTGGAAGCATTCCTCAGAGATTTTGGTCCATATTGACATGATGGCATCACACAGTTGCCGCAGATTTGTCGGCTGCACATCCATGATGCAAATCTCCCGTTCCACCACATCCCAAAGATGCTCTATTGGATTGAGATCTGGTGACTGTGGAGGCCATTTGAGTACAGTGAACTCATTGTCATGTTCAAGAAACCAGTCTGAGATGATTCCAGCTTTATGACATGGCGCATTATCCTGCTGAAAGTAGCCATCAGATGTTGGGTACATTGTGGTCATAAAGGGATGGACATGGTCAGCAACAATACTCAGGTAGGCTGTGGCGTTACAACGATGCTCAATTGGTACCAAGGGGCCCAAAGAGTGCCAAGAAAATATTCCCCACACCATGACACCACCACCACCAGCTTGAACCGTTGATACAAGGCAGGATGGATCCATGCTTTCATGTTGTTGACGCCAAATTCTGACCCTACCATCCGAATGTCGCAGCAGAAATCGAGACTCATCAGACCAGGCAACGTTTTTCCAATCTTCTACTGTCCAATTTCGATGAGCTTGTGCAAATTGTAGCCTCAGTTTCCTGTTCTTAGCTGAAAGGAGTGGCACCCGGTGTGGTCTTCTGCTGCTGTAGCCCATCTGCCTCAAAGTTCGACGTACTGTGCGTTCAGAGATGCTCTTCTGCCTACCTTGGTTGTAACGGGTGGCAATTTGAGTCACTGTTGCCTTTCTATCAGCTCGAACCAGTCTGCCCATTCTCCTCTGACCTCTGGCATCAACAAGGCATTTCCGGCCACAGAACTGCCGCTCACTGGATGTTTTTTCTTTTTTGGACCATTCTCTGTAAACCCTAGAGATGGTTGTGCGTGAAAATCCCAGTAGATCAGCAGTTTCTGAAATACTCAGACCAGCCCTAATGGCACCAACAACCATGCCACGTTCAAAGGCACTCAAATCACCTTTCTTCCCCATACTGATGCTTGGTTTGAACTGCAGGAGATTGTCTTGACCATGTCTACATGCCTAAATGCACTGAGTTGCCGCCATGTGATTGGCTGATTAGAAATTAAGTGTTAACGAGCAGTTGGACAGGTGTACCTAATAAAGTGGCCGGTGAGTGTATAACAAGCAATCTTTAGATTGCTTTTGTCATAGACTCCAGTGCATTACCTTTTGTATCTATGAGAAATACACTATAGGGGGGATCTATTATTAGATATACGCTAATTTTTGGCGTATATTTGTTGAAAATGGGTTTTGCGGCTGAATCTTTGACTTTTCCCTGCTCACGTCAGGTCCAAAAAAGGGGGCGTGGCATGGGTGGGAAAAATCTCGGAAAATCTCTTTAATACTTTCACACATTTGAAGTCAATTTTCTAGTTACAACAGTTAAAAGGGTGTATCCCACCTTTTGCCTTACCCTATGGCTGCTTTCACATGAGCGAGTTGTACCCTCCGGACTCTTAGGCTCCATTCACACGTCCTGTTTTTTTCTTCCCTGATTCGATACTGATCCTGATCTGGATCCATTCATTTCAATGGGTCCTGAAAAAATCAGGATCGAATCAGGAAAGAAAAACAGGACGTGTGAATGGAGCCTTAACCTGAGTATAAGACAGGTCCCATCCTGAACTCCTAGCACTATCGGGGTCGCTTAGCTTAGAAAAATAGAAGATTGACTGCAGAAAAAGACCACCTGGTCCATCTAGTCTGCCCTTTTTTTATTATTACTTTATTGTTATCTTAGGATAGATACATGTTAGGGCTGGGCGATTAATCGAATTAATTCTATTAATTCGCCCATTGCAAGCCTCACGATTTCATTTTTTAGGAAAATCGTGAATTCGATTTTCCTAAAAAATGGCGACTGATATATAAAATAAAAAAAAAACCTCTCACCTGTCCTGCGCCGCGGCTCCGCTCCGGCGCTCCTCTTCTTTTCCGGGTCTGCGCCGCACTGTCCTGACCGCATACAGCGTCAGGACGTAGTGCGTGCACTCTGACCTGACACTGCACGCAGTCAGGTGACAGTGCAGCGCCGGGAGAAGAAGAAGAGCGCCGGACGTGGAGAGGAGCCGCAGCGGAGGACAGGTGAGAGATATTTTTTTTTTTTTATTATTATGATGGTGGCAGAGTGGGCTGATCGGAGGTCTGAAGGGGGCACTTTAGGCTGATCTGAAGGGGGCACTTGGGCTGATCTGAGGTTTGATGGGGCACAGTGGGCTAATCTGGGGTCTGATGGGGCACAGTGGGGTCTGATGGGGCACAATGGGCTGATGTGGGGTCTGATGGGGCACAATGGGCTGATGTGGGGTCTGATGGGGCACAATGGCCTGATGTGGGGTCTGATGGGGCACAATGGGCTGATGTGGGGTCTGATGGGGCACAATGGGCTGATGTGGGGTCTGATGGGGCACAATGGGCTGATGTGGGGTCTGATGGGGCATAGTGGGCTGATCTGAGGTCTGATGGGGCACAGTGGGCTGATCTGAGGTCTGATGAGGGCACAGTGGGCTGATCTGAGGTCTGATGAGGGCACAGTGGGGCTGATCTGAGGTCTGATGGGGGCACAGTGGGCTGATCTGAGGTCTGAAGGAAGCACAGTGGGCTGATCTGAGGTCTGATGGGGGCACAGTGGGCTGATCTGAGGTCTGATGGGGGCACAGTGGACTGATCTGAGGTCTGATGGGGGCACAGTGGGCTGATCTGAGGTCTGATGGGGGCACAGTGGGCTGATCTGAGGTCTGATGGGGGCACAGTGGGCTGATCTGAGGTCTGATGGGGGCACAGTGGGCTGATCTGAGGTCTGATGGGGGCACAGTGGGCTGATCTGAGGTCTGATGGGGGCACAAGTGGGCTGATCTGAGGTCTGAAGGAAGCACAGTGGGCTGATCTGAGGTCTGATGGGGCACAGTGGGCTGATCTGAGGTCTGATGGGGGCACAGTGGGCTGATCTGAGGTCTGAAGGAAGCACAGTGGGCTGATCTGAGGTCTGAAGGAAGCACAGTGGGCTGATCTGAGGTCTGATGGGCCACAGTGGACTGATCTGAGGTCTGATGGGGCCACAGTGGGCTGATCTGAGGTCTGATGGGGCCACAGTGGGCTGATCTGAGGTCTGATGGGGCCACAGTGGGCTGATCTGAGGTCTGATGGGGCCACAGTGGGCTGATCTGAGGTCTGATGGGGCCACAGTGGGCTGATCTGAGGTCTGATGGGGCCACAGTGGGCTGATCTGAGGTCTGATGGGGGCACAGTGGGCTGATCTGAGGTCTGAAGGAAGCACAGTGGACTGATCTGAGGTCTGATGGGGGCACAGTGGGCTTTTTTTTATTTATTTTTTTATATTTTTACTAACATAAGAAAATCGAGATTTAAATCGTGAATCGTCCAAAATTTTTTAAAAAAATCGAGATTTTTTTTTTTTTTGGCCATATCGCCCAGCTCTAATACATGTTTATCCCAGGCATGTTTAAATGCAGTTACTGTGGATTTATCAACCACCTCTGCTGGAAGTTTATTCCAAGCTTTTACTACTCTTTCAGTGAAATAATATTTTCTAATGTTGTTCTTGATTTTTCCCCCAACTAACCTCAGATTGTGCCCCCTTGTTCTTGTGTTCAGTTTCTTATTAATAACCCTTCCCTCCTGAACTTTATTCAGTCCTTTAACATATTTAAGGCCTCTTTCACACGAGTGTGACAGATTAGGTCCGGATGCGTTTAAGGTGTGTTCAGGAAAACTCGCACCATTTTGCAAGCAAGTTCAGTCAGTTTTGTCTGCGATTGCGTTCAGTTTTTTCCATGTGGGTGCAATGCGTTTTGATGCGTTTTTCAAGCGTCTGATAAAAAACTGAAGGTTTACAAACAACAACTCTTAGCAACCATCAGTGAAAAACGCATTGCACCCGCACTTGCTTCAGGATGCAATGCGTTTTTCACTGAAGTCCCATTTACTTCTATGAAGCCAGGGCTGCGTGAAAAACGCAGAATATAGAACATGCAGCATTTTTCACGCAACGCAGAACTGATGCGTGAAAAAAACGCTCATGTACACAGACCAATTGAAATGAATGGGTCAGGATTCAGTGCGGGTGCTATGCGTTCACATCACGCATTGCACCCACGCGGAAAACTCGCTCGTGTGAAAGGGGCCTAAAGGTTTCAATCATGTCCCCCCTTTCTCTTCTTTCCTCCAGACTATACATATTAACCACTTCCCGTCCGCCCATTGACTATAAACATCCGGGAAGTGGTTACTTATCTGTGAATGGATGTTTCTGAACGTCCATTCAGAGATAGCAGCTGCACGCATGTGATGGCCAGGAGCGTGCAGGAGCTGCCGGGTCTCTCATAGACCCGATCAGCCCTGCACCGAGGCTGTACAGCATAGTATTATGCTGTGCAGCCTCTCTGGGGATGTATTTCCACTGTAACTGGGGCTACTATGTCAGCCCCAGTTACAGGAGAAATCAATAGTGAAAAAAAAAAAAAAGTTAATTGTCCCCCAGAGGTCTTGTATGACCTTATGGGGGACACAAAGTGTAAAATAAAAAAATTAAAAAAAATCACATATAAAAAATAGTTATTAAAAAAATGTTACAAATAAAAATAAATAAATAAAAGACATATTTGGTATCACCGCGTCCGCAACGATCACATGATCTACCCCATCAAGTGAACAGCGTAAAAAAAAAAATCTAATAAAAATTATGCCAAAACAGCTTTTTTTTTGTCGCCTCACCTACCAAAAAACATATTAAACAATCAAAAAATCGTATGCATCCCAAAATGGTATCAATAAAAACGTCACCTCATCCTGCAAAAAATGAGCCCCCACACAAGATCATAGCCAGAAAAATGGAAAAAATATGGCTCTTAAAAAATTGCAACACAAAAACATGATTTTTTTTTGGAAAAATGCTCTTATTGAGTAAAACGTAAAAAATAAAAATAAAACATAGACATATTTGGTATTGTTGCATCAGTAACAACTGGCTCTACAAAAATATCACATGATCTACCCCATCAAGTGAATGGTGTAAAAAAATATATAGAAAAATGCCCCTAAACTGCTTTTTTTGTGACTTAACCTCCCAAAAATTAGATTAAAAAGTGATCAGAAAGCCGGATGTACCCCAAAATGGTGCCAATAAAAAGCACAGCTTGTCCCGCAAAAAATAAGCCCTCACGCAGCTCAGTCCACAAAAGAATTAAAAAGTTATCGCTCTTAAAAACCATGACAGAAAATTCCATGTTAGAAAATGCAGGTGCTGCTCCTCCCCTTCTGAACCTTGGCATATCCCCAAATAACAGTTTACGACCATATGTGGGGTGTTTCTGCAAACTACAGAATCGGGGTAATAAATATTGAGTTTTGTTTTGTTGTTAACCCTTTATGTGTTACAGGAAAAAAATTAATTAAATGGAAAATCTGCAAAAAAAAGTGAAATTTTGGAATTTGACATCTATTTTGCTTTAATTCCTGTGGAATACTTAAAGGGTTAACAACATTTCTAAAACCAGTTTTGAATAGATTGAGGGGTGTAGTTTCTAAAATGGGGTAATTTATGGGTGGTTTTTATTATGTAAGCCTCACAAACTGACTTCAGAACTGAACTGGTCCTTAAAAAAGTTGATTTTGCAAATTTGCAAAAATTGAGTCTAAAATTCGACATATGGGGAATGTCAGTTAATGAGTATTTTAAGGGGTATCACTATCTGTCTTAAAAGCAGAGAGATTCAAATTTAGAAAACAGTGAATTTTTTCAAATTTTTGTTAACTTTTGGATTTTTTAATAAATAAAATTAAAACATATCGACTCAAATTTACCATTAACTTGAAGTACAATGTGTCACGAGAAAACAATCTCAGAATCGCTTGGATAAATAAAAGTGTTCCAAAGTTATTACCACATGAAGTGACACGTCAGATTTGCAAAATTAGGCCTGGTCAGGAAGGGGGTTTATGGCCCAGATCTGAAGTGGTTAAGAACTCTTAACTTAACTTAAGAGACTTTCTTGATAAGTTCTATACTTTAGACCTTCCACCATTTTTGTAGCTCTTCTTTGGACCCGTTCTATTTTAGCAATGTCCTTTTGCAGGTGAGGTCTCCAGAATTGAACACAGTATTCCAGATGTGGTCTCACTAGAGCTCTATACAGAGGGATCACAATCTCCCTCTTTCTGCTTGTTATACCTCTAGCTATGCAGCCAAGCATACGATTTGCTTTCCCTACCGCCTGTTTGCATTGGTTACTCATTTTGAGGCTGTCAGAGATGACTATCCCCAAATCCTTCTCTTCTGAAGTCTTTGTTAACACAGAACTGCCAATACGATACTCAGATAGAGGATTTCTTCTCCCCAAGTGCATTATTTTACATTTGGAAACATTGAACTGAAGTTTCCATTGTTTTGACCACTTATCTAATAAAGATAAATCATTCTCCATATTACAGACACCTCCTGGAACATCAACCCTATTACACACTTTTGTGTCATCAGCAAACAAGCAAACCTTCCTCACCAAGCCGTCCCTTATGTCACTTACAAACATGTTAAACAGAACAGGACCCAGAACCGATCCTTGTGGCACCCCACTTGTAACCAGCCTCTGCTCAAAATACACTCCATTAACAACAACCCTCTGGTATCTGTACTTCAGCCAACTGCAGATCCACTCAACTATCCATGGGTTAAGTCTAATTCTTGATAACTTATCTATCAGCTTTTTATGGGGAACTGTATCGAAAGCTTTACTGAAATCCAGGTAGGCGATATCCACAGCAACACCTTCATCCAGCACTTTAGTTACATAGTCAAAGAAATCAATGAGATTAGTCTGACATGATCGGCCCTCAGTAAAGCCATGCTGGTTTGGGTCCATCAAGTTGTTTGTTGTTAGGTGGTCAGTTATCTTCTTTTTTAGAAGAGTCTCCATTATTTTTACCACTACAGATGTCAAGCTGACTGGCCTATAGTTACTAGCTTCTTCTCTACTACCCTTCTTGTGAATGGGTACAACATTTGCCATTCTCCAATCATCAGGAACATCTCCTGTAAGAAGGGACTGAGTATACAGATCAGTCAGGGGGCCAACAATCACAGATCGGAGTTCTTTAAGAACTCTGGGGTGGATGCCATCCGGACCCATTGCCTTATTTAACTTTAGCCGGACAAGTTCCTCTAGAACATCGGCCTCTGAAAACACTGGGGCTGAAACCTTTACAGAAACCTCTTTACAGTTCTGGAATGTATTGGATAACAGTGGCCTAATGCTGACAGTGTTATCCAATACATTCCAGAACTGTAAGGGCTCTTTCACACAAGCGAACGTGTGATTTTGTAGTAAAAAGATCACAGATAGGCATGGAGCATTATCAGTCATGTTAATGCTCCGTGTCTCTGCTGTCCTGCACGGGGCTTGGCTCTCTGTCACGCAGCGGATTCCACGGATGGCATCCGCTCGTGTGAAAGAGCCCTAAGGGTTACATAGTATCATAAATCAATATAATGTTATGCGATCTTGGCAGTGCTGAAAGTTCTGGACGGGAGCTGTCTTATACTGACGCTTCGAGTCCGGAGTGTACCACTCGCTTGCGTGAAAGCGGCCTATGTAAACTGGAGATCGAAATTAAAGAACAATTTCTGAACTCTTGCTTTTTCATGAATAATGTATTCTTCCTTTTCAACCATTGAAGGAATTTTTCTTGTTGCTCTACCATACTGCTAGAACAGTAAGATAAGATAGATAAGATAACCAAGACATTTAAAAAAATATATATATATTTTCCAGAAAACACTGATCAAAATTAGAGATCATCAATGGCTGTAACACAGAGAAAGATTACAACTACATTTTCTGAAAGTTACAACAGTCAATAAGTAGTAGAAAGTGTCCATGCTTTGAATGACTTCAGCGCATGACATCATTAATCTCTCGCGCTGCTCTGGTGATTTTGGTCCAGTTTCTTCAACAGTTTATTGGCATAATTTTGTCGCCATGAATTTTCTGGAGCTTTTCTATTGGATTTAAATCTGGGCTTCCATTTGATTATTTCAATGTTTTCTGTTTCAAGGAACTGCTTTACCTGTTTTGCTGTGTGACAGGGGACATTGTCCTGCATGAAAATTTCTGGCTGATTGAGTGATGAATGAGGGGAAGGAACTACATGTTGTTGTAGAAGTTTCTGATGAACGTTTGTATTCACTCTGCCATTTAGCTGTATGAAAGGTCCAACTCATTAAGGTTTCCCGCATTATCCTTGCATTTGTGTTTCATGAACAATCAGCCTTCTTGGGGGACTTGAATGAGTTTGTAATGTTGTAAAGATGAAGTATTGTAGAAATCACAGATTTGAAACGACCACCTTCTCTTGCTATGTCTCCTAGGGTCATCCCTTTGGCCTTTATCTGTACAACCTGCTGCCGGAGGGTTCCAGTCACTTTAGAACGGCTCACCATCTTGCAAAGTCAGTGAAAACTGGAAAGTCAGACTGCTAGTTAGGACTTATGCTCACGTCCGTGGCACTTTTTGCAGACCGCAAATTGCGGATCTACAAAACACGGGTAGCGACCAAGTGTGTTTTGCGGAACGGAACGTCCTGCTCTCTGTAGAACTGTCCTATCCTTGTCCGTCTTATGGACAAGAATAGCACGTATTCTATTTCTTTGCGGGGCTGTGGAACAGACATACGGATGCGGACAGCACACGGGTGTGCTTTCCGTATTTTTTGTGGTCCCATTGAAGTGAACGGGTCTACATCAGACCCACAAAAATTGCTGATCTGATGCAGACCAAAATACGTTTGTGTACATGAGCCCTTAAAGGGAACCTGTCATCAACTTTATGCTGCCCATACTAACGTCAGAATAAAGTACACACAGGTGAGTTTATTTCAGCGGTCTGTCTTTTAAAAGTTAAAAGTAAGTGGTTGCCGAGAACCAACATCGCAATCATTGCAGACTGGGCCTGGAAAAGAGTCATTGCCACCTGAGAAGAGTCATGGTTATTCATGCTGATGATTGACAGTCTTGTACCTAGTTCTCTCCCTTTCTCTCTAGGAGAGAACTGCCAATCATCAGCAGATGGATGGTGAGAGCAGGAGATTATGAATAACCATGACTCTTCTCAGGTAGATTTGACTCTTTTCATTGCCTGAGCTGCAATGATCATGATGCTGGTTCTCAGCAAACACTTACGATGAGCTCATGACTGACACACCGATGAAATCAGAATTTCTGTCACTACTTTATGCTGCCCTAAGTGAGGCCAGCATAAAGTTGATGACAGGTTCCCTTTAAATAGGGTTTGTCAGATAATTAAAGGGGTTGTCTCACGTCATCAAATTGCATCTATTAGGCAGACAAAGTTAATACAAGGCACTTACTAATGTATTGTGATTGTCCATATTGCCTCCTTTGCTTGCTTGATTCATTTTTCCATCACATTATATGATGCTAATTTCCATGGTTACTGTCACTCTGCAATCCATCAGTTACTATTTTCAGACTGCGCAGGTACACACCCTCAACTTGTTACCACCCCTCTGTACCCTTACTGCAGACTGCTAGCAATTCATTTATAACTTCTAGTAGAAATAATAAAGGAACGGCAAAACATAGAGACATAAGAATAGATGTTCCAGAATTGTATTTACATGGAGAACGTATTAAGCTATTAAAACAGGCGTGTCAAAAGTGGTGAAAGGTCCTCTTTAAGACAGTTGCGAGTCGAGTCATCCAAAAATATGTTCACCATAGTTTTTAATCTAATGTTTCCTTTTGAATGATTCTTTAGGTGATGTGTGTGATAAACCACCGTGCCGTGGCTGTTCTTCATATCTTATGGAGCCGTATATAAAGTGTGCAGAGTGTGGCCCTCCTGAATTTCTTCTTTGTTTACAGGTATGTAGCCTCCAGCTATGTTGGATTTACCTTTTGGATCAGTACTACTAGTTACCTCGCAAGCAATTCTTCCCTCTAGTCTCCAACCTATATTATAACATATAGGTCTGAACGTTTAGCATTTGTATACAAGGGCATAGATTTGGACTTCGTTATGTACATGGGGCATGGAGTAGGACTGCATTATATACATCGGGCACAGGTTGGTGGGAATGCACTGCATACATGGGGCACACGTACTTGCCTGCTGTCCCAAATTCGCTGGGATTGTCCCTGATTTTCAGAGACGGTCCCAGCAAATGCGCGCTGTCCAGGGCTAAAATTTGGCCGGACAAACAAACCCCGCCAAATAAGTTGGCCCAGCGGGGGTGCCAGTTGTTGTACCGCCCACCAATCAGATATTAATGACCTATAACGTCTCCTTGCATCCTCCCTGCAGCATAACGTCTCCTTGCATCCTCCATGCAGCATAACGTCTCCTTGCATCTTCCATGCAGTATAATGTCTCCTTGCATCTTCCATGCAGTATAATGTCTCCTTGCATCCTCCATGCAGTATAACGTCTCCTTGCATCCTCCATGCAGAATAACGTCTCCTTGCATCCTCCATGCAGCATAACGTCTCCTTGCATCCTCAATGCAGTATAACGTCTCCTTGCATCCTCCATGCAGTATAATGTCTCCTTGCATCCTCCATGCAGTATAATGTCTCCTTGCATCCTCCATGCAGTATAATGTCTCCTTGCATCCTCCATGCAGTATAACGTCTCCTTGCATCCTCCATGCAGTATAACGTCTCCTTGTATCCTCCATGCAGTATAACGTCTCCTTGCATCCTCTATGCAGTATAATGTCTCCTTGCATCCTCCATGCAGTATAACGTCTCCTTGCATCCTCCATGCAGTATAACGTCTCCTTGCATCCTCCATGCAGTATAACGTCTCCTTGCATCCTCCATGCAGTATAACGGCTCCTTGCATGCATCCTCCATGCAGTATAACGTCTCCTTGCATCCTCCATGCAGTATAACGTCTCCTTGCATGCATCCTCCATGCAGTATAACGTCTCCTTGCATGCATCCTCCATGCAGTATAACGTCTCCTTGCACGCATCCTCCATGCAGTATAACGTCTCCTTGCACGCATCCTCCATGCAGTATAACGTCTCCTTGCATGCATCCTCCATGCAGTATAACGTCTCCTTGCATGCATCCCCATGCAGTATACCGTCTCCTTGCATGCATCCCATGCAGTATAACGTCTCCTTGCATGCATCCCCATGCAGTATACCGTCTCCTTGCATGCATCCCCATGCAGTATAACGTCTCCTTGCATCCTCCATGCAGTATACCGTCTCCTTGCATGCATCCCCATGCAGTATAACGTCTCCTTGCATCCTCCATGCAGCATAACGTCTCCTTGCATCCTCCATGCAGTATAACGTCTCCTTGCATGCATCCCCCATGCAGTATAACGTCTCCTTGCATCCTCCATGCAGCATAACGTCTCCTTGCATCCTCCATGCAGCATAACGTCTCCTTGCATCCTCCATGCAGTATAACGTCTCCTTGCGTCCTCCATGCAGTATAACGTCTCCTTGCGTCCTCCATGCAGTATAACGTCTCCTTGCGTCCTCCATGCAGTATAACGTCTCCTTGCGTCCTCCATGCAGTATAACGTCTCCTTGCGTCCTCCATGCAGTATAATGTCTCCTTGCGTCCTCCATGCAGTATAACGTCTCCTTGCGTCCTCCATGCAGTATAACGTCTCCTTGCGTCCTCCATGCAGTATAACGTCTCCTTGCGTCCTCCATGCAGTATAACGTTCCTTGCGTCCTCCATGCAGTATAACGTCTCCTTGCGTCCTCCATGCAGTATAACGTCTCCTTGCGTCCTCCATGCAGTATAACGTCTCCTTGCGTCCTCCATGCAGGATACCGTCTCCTTGCGTCCTCCATGCAGGATACCGTCTCCTTGCATCCTCCATGCAGGATACCGTCTCCTTGCATCCTCCATGCAGGATACCGTCTCCTTGCATCCTCCATGCAGGATACCGTCTCCTTGCATCCTCCATGCAGGATACCGTCTCCTTGCATCCTCCATGCAGGATACCGTCTCCTTGCATCCTCCATGCAGGATACCGTCTCCTTGCATCCTCCATGCAGGATACCGTCTCCTTGCATCCTCCATGCAGGATACCGTCTCCTTGCATCCTCCATGCAGGATACCGTCTCCTTGCATCCTCCATGCAGTATAACGTCTCCTTGCATCCTCCATGCAGTATAACGTCTCCTTGCATCCTCCATGCAGTATAACGTCTCCTTGCATCCTCCATGCAGTATAACGTCTCCTTGCATCCTCCATGCAGTATAACGTCTCCTTGTTGGAAGGGTATTTATTGTGATATATATTGTTATACATTTCCTAATTTTATCACAGGAATATTTTTTATATTGCCCAATCCTGCTACGTATCAGGTGTTACTGAATTCAGGAGAAAGTGGTTAACAAATTATGGGGTGCCTTTTTTTCTCCTGTTACCCCTTGTGAAAATGAAAAATCTGGGGCTAAAGCAATATTTGAAAAAAAAAATGTAATTTTTCATGTTTACAGCCAAGTGATTCAAAATTCTATGAATCGCCCGTGGGGCCAATACATTGACTATATCCTACAATAAATTTCTTGTCGGGTGTAGTTTCAGTAAATGGGGTCATTTTTGGGGGGTTTCCACTGTAGGGGTACCTCAGGGTGTCTTCAAATGCAACATGGCACCTGAAAATTATTCCAGTGAAATCGGACCTCCAAAAGCCAAATGGTAATGATGCTCTTACCCATGTACCCATACAGCACTCCACATATATGGGGTGTTGCTGTATTAGGAGAAAATGCATAACAAATTGTGGGGTGTCTTTTCCTGTTACCCTTTGTGAAAATGAAAACTCTGGGGCTAAAGCAACATTTTATTTGAAAAAATATATATTTTTTAATTTTTCACTTCGAAGTGTTTCTAAATTCTATGAAACACCTGTGGGGTCAAAGTACTCGGTAAACCACTCAATAAATTCTTTGAAGGGTGTAGTTTCCAAAATGGAGTCACTTCTTGGGAGTTTCCACTGTAGGGGTACCGCAGGGTCTCTTCAAATGCAACATAGCATCCAAAAACCATTCCAGCAAAAACTGCCCTCCAAAAAGTGTGCCCCAACAATAGTATAGGACCACATATAGGGTGTTTCTGTAAACTGTGGAATCAGGGTAATAAAAATTGAGGTTTGTTTTGCCATTATGCCTTGCTTTGTTACAGTAGAAAAATGGATTCAAATCGGAAATGTGCAAATATGTGTTCTGTTTGTCCCGCCAATTTTTAGCCCTGGACAGCGCGCATTTGCTGGGACCGTCTCTGAAAATCAGGGACAATCCCAGTGAATTTGGGACAGCTGGCAAGTACGTGTGCCCCATGTATGCAGTGCATTCCCACCAACCTGTACCCCATGTATATAATGCAGCCCTACTCCATGCCCCATGTACATAATGCAGTCCAAATCTGTGCCCTTGTATACAAATGCTCAAAGTTCAGCCCTATATGTGATAATATAGGTTGGAGACGTTATCCTGCATGGAGGATACAAGGATATGTTATACTGCATGAAGGATGCAAGGAGACGTTATCCTGCATGGAGGATGCAAGGAGACGTTATCCTGCATGGAGGATGCAAGGAGACGTTATCCTGCATGGAGGATGCAAGGAGACGTTATCCTGCATGGAGGATGCAAGGAGACGTTATCCTGCATGGAGGATGCAAGGAGACGTTATCCTGCATGGAGGATGCAAGGAGACGTTATCCTGCATGGAGGATGCAAGGAGACGTTATCCTGCATGGAGGATGCAAGGAGACGTTATCCTGCATGGAGGATGCAAGGAGGCGTTATCCTGCATGGAGGATGCAAGGAGGCGTTATCCTGCATGGAGGATGCAAGGAGGCGTTATCCTGCATGGAGGATGCAAGGAGGCGTTATCCTGCATGGAGGATGCAAGGAGACGTTATCCTGCATGGAGGATGCAAGGAGACGCTATGCTGCATGGGGGATGCAAGGAGACGTTATACTGCATGGAGGATGCAAGGAGACGTTATACTGCATGGAGGATGCAAGGAGACGTTATACTGCATGGAGGATGCAAGGAGACGTTATGCTGCATGGGGGATGCAAGGAGACGTTATGCTGCATGGGGGATGCAAGGAGACGTTATGCTGCATGGAGGATGCAAGGAGACGTTATACTGCATGGAGGATGCAAGGAGACGTTATACTGCATGGAGGATGCAAGGAGGGCACTGCCTCCGCCTGGAGAAGCAAAGGTTCAGACTCTAGGGGCGACAAGCCTTCTTTACTATAAGAACTGTGAATCTGTGGAACAGTCTACCGCAGGAGCTGGTCACAGCAAAGACAGCTGAGGGCTTCAAAACAGGCTTAGATAAATTCTTAGAGAAAAAGAAGGTCACCACATATTAAGAAATGTAGAGTCATGTCTTAAGGTTACCCGTCCCCCTCCCCTTCATCACTCCTTCCCCCTCCCTTGGTTGAACTTGATGGACATGTGTCTTTTTTTAACCGTATTAACTATTTAACTACTGGATGGGAGATACAAGGAGACTAGAGATGAGCGAATCGATTCTTGATTCGTATCGAATCTTGGGAATTTTTAGCTGCAAAGCGAATCCGAATATCAGGTGATTCGCTTCGGCTTTGTACGCATTCGCTCTGTAGTTTGTCCTATAAATTATACACTATTGCTACGTATAAGTTACTGTATACGCTGTTGCGTACAAATTCAATTCATTAGCGAACTTTTACTGTTAGTTCGTTTATTGTGCGCAAAAGCCCGGGAAGAAAGCGGTCACCGGACCTAGTGGGCAGGGCTTGCTCTGATTGGCTCAGGCGCAGTAAGCCAGTGACGCATCACTTCTGCTGCGACTGCTGAGGCGAGCAGAAGCACTGTGTGTGAAGTTCTGAGACCTGTTTTTGAAAATTTGATATAATAGCTCTGGGAATCCATATTACACATATCAGGGATACTGCAGGGCCAGTTCAGGGCTAGTATTTAATCAAGCAGGGAGGGAGATACAGGGACAAAGACCTGCTGCAGGGCCACAGAGTGAATTGAAAAATGTCTGGAATGGATAAGCAAAAGGGGTCCAGTTCCAGCCAGACTTTGAGCTTTAAAAAAAAAGGGAAGGTGGCACAGGGCAGCAGTGCCAAAAGACCTGTAGCCGGAGCATCTACTAGTAGTATTCGCAATACTTGGCCGTTGTTCCACCAGGCTAACCCACCGAGGCGCAAAATTGTAGTGGAGGAGAAAGTAGATGAGGTAGTGGAGTGGATGGCACGCTCATCTCAGTCTCAGCCGGATGATCTGCTGTCATCTGCTGATACAGTGCCCATATGTAGCCAGGGGTCAGACTCGTCCTGCTCCACCATTCCACTCAAGCAAACCCCTTCATTTTCTGCCACCTCTCGGGCTTCAGTGTTCCCTCCTAGTGGTATCCCTTCTGCAATTTCTAAAAAAAAAAGCCACCAAAGCCCACCTTACAATCCGGCGGTTATAGAGGACAGCCTCCGTGAGGATTTCTTAGAGGGCAGTCAGAGTTTGGACTGCCCGGAATTGTCAGTTGGTGGGGAACAGCCTAATTTGCATTCCGAAAAATGTGTTGTGGAGGAGTCTGATGATGAATCTCATCTGTTAGATCGGAGGACCTGGGAAGCGGATGGGGCTGGTGAGGAGGGTGGTACTAGTAGTGGCAGCAACAGAGGGCAGAGGCGAGTTAGGCCCAGGGCTAGTGCTTCCCTGGGAAGTATCGAGACCCCAAATATAGTGGGGCCGGCACCAGAGTGTAAGCGTGCAAGGGCTACAAGCTTGGCCAGCTGTGGAGGGCACACATCGGGTGTGTGGAAGTATTTTACCACTCTGCCGGGAGATAGCAGTATGGCCACGTGTAATTTGTGTAAACAAAAATTGAGCCGTGGGAAAGCCACAAATGTTGGGATCACTGCTCTGTGGAACCATTTGAAGCGGGGTCATGCCGGCAATTTAGAGCAGCCCATTAATACTAAAGAGCTGGTTACTTAGGGCCATAGCTCAGCCCGAATCCCAGGGTTAACTAGTACATCCACCTCATCGTCGGCCAGTGCGTGCATTTTTCCACCTCATCTCATTCGGCAGCCGTCCATTGCCGAGTGCGTGGCCAGGAAGCAGTTTTACGCCACAAGTAAT
>ONZH01003968.1:0-51421 GCA_900303285.1 Rhinella marina
TGTGGCTGGAGGACACCGTGTTTCCAACAGGAGCAGCTCCCGCCGCTACCATAGAAATGTATGGGAGCGCACCGTGCATGTGCGGCCACAGCTCCCATTCATTTCTATGTTGCCGACGGAAATAGCCAAGCCAGTGCTCGGCTATTTTCGGCAGCCCCATAGAAATGAATGGAGGGCGGCTACGCATGCCCCCTCCTTCACTTTTGGGGCTCCATTCTCGATATAGGTGTGGGTCCCGCACCTATAAGAAAATGGGGGCATATCCTAGCGATATGCCCCCATTGTCTGAGATGGCAATAATCCTTTAAGAATGCTATTACTTTTCGTTATAACCATGTTATAACGGAAAATAATAAAGTGAAGTTCGGGTCCCCATTGACTTTAATGGGTCAAGGTTCGGGGTAAAGTTCGGGTCAAGTTTGGGTCCCGAACCCAAACTATGACCTGAAGTTCGGCCAAACCCGGCAAACCCGAACTTCCATGGGTTCGCTCATCATAGGACATGCATCTTTTCCAGCCACATTGAAGTAAATGGGTCCACATCTGACTTGCAAAAAATGCAGATCAGATGAGGACAAAAAATATGTTTCTGTGAATTTAGATGGACTATAGAAAACTTGTGTGTGTCCCTGATGGTGAACATGAATGAAAAAAAACAAAAACTTTTTAACGTGATGATTATAACCAGCCAAATCAAATCAGTACACAGTCAGCATCCTATACGTGTGAATGGGGTTTCTGCAACTAAAAATTTCATGTGATTTTTTTATGCTGCTGTGAAAAAGTTTCTGCTGCGTGCTTTTGGGCAGATTTCGCATGGAGAAGCCGAGGATTAACCCCACTGAATGACAATGGGGTTAATCCCGGAGTGGACCCGTGGCAGATCAATCTGCACATCTGCAGCAAAAACTTTGGCACTTTGGGGCTTCTGTTGCGGAAAATACATATCAGATTTTAATCCCACGTGTGAACACAGCCTTACAGTACCATACATCAGGCTTGTAAAACCTACAGCAGAGAAATCCACACGGAAATTGGAGCAGGCTGATTCCTGTGCGGGATAGCCAAGGATTTTCTTGCAGTGAGTGAACGGCGCTCACCGGCTCCCGGCTTCCTCACTGCGCCTGCGCCGAATACTGACATCACGGCGCAGGCGCGAGATTTACAAGGCAGACAGGGCCGGCCAGAGGAGACCAACGCTTGCCAGGCCCCTGTCAATCAAGAGGACGTGGGCGTGGAATGAGGTGGACAAAATGGAGCCTCAAGGAGCAGGGGCAACGCCCCTTCCTGCTCCTAGAGGCTAATTAGCATATAATAAAAGTACAAAATTACACAAAAACGGGGACACTATGGAAAAAATAAATAACGGAGTTCAATTCAGGTGACATTTTCACATGGATAATGTCAGCCTGTTTAATATTGAAAATTGTGGTGACAGAAACCCTTTAATATAGCATAAAAATAATAATAACTAACCTAATAATAGCGTCTCGGCGAGGCGTATGGTGAGTTTAGGGTTGAGGCTTCAAATGTCATATAACCGGCGCACGGCATTTAGACACAACCTTTCTTGAACAGGCTATAAAAAAGATATTATTCTGTAGAATTATTCTTCAAAACGCCTGTAGGGGGAGCTACCAAACAACTTTGTGAGTTTGTTTTTGCAACCAAGAAATATACAATGTATTTTTGCACAAAAGATGTATTCATGTAGACAAGAGAAATATCATGAGATGCAAAATAAAATTAGCGGAGTCTTAAAGGGGCTGTCTCTCTTCAGCAAAAAGGATTTATTATGTAGAGAAAGTTAATACAAGGCGCCTAAACCATCGGATTATAGATATTTTAAGGTCCAAATTGCACCAAATAATGAAGTTATGGTCTAATATACAGGTAGAAACCAGACAGAGAGTTTAGTAAGGAGCAATTTAATACATTTATTATTGTACATTTAAGCATTAATTCCCTAGGTCAAAAAGAGGGACATTTAAAGGGGTATTCCCATCATAGACAATGGGGGCATATCGCTAGGACCCGCACCTACAAGGAGAATGGAGCGGGGAGAGCTGTGCCTGGAGGACCCCGGATTTTCTGGGGTTTGGCCACGACCAGGCACAGCTCCTATAGAAGTGAATGGTAGTGCACCGTGCATGCGTGGCCACCGCTCCCATTCATTTCTATGGGGCAGACGGAAATAGCCCTCGCCCGGCTATTTTCGGCAACCCCATTGAAATGCATGGAGGGCGGCTGCGCATGCACGGTGCACCCTCCATTTATTTCCCCGCTCTGTTCTCGTTGTAGGTGTGGGTCCCAGAGGTGGCGATATTCCCCTATTGTCTATGATGGGACAACCCCTTTAAGGGGCAAAGAGGGACAGAGGGACTTGGTCCACATTGCTTCCTTTGCTGGCTGGATTCATTTTTCCATCACATTATACACTGCTCGTTTCCAAAGTTACGACCACCCTGCCATACCTCCCAACTTTGTAAACGAACAAAGAGGGACCACTGCAAGTTTTTTCAGCACTAGGCCACGCCTCTAACTCCGCCCAAAACATAACTATACACCTAATCCCACCCAGTCCCCTTACTGCCCCACATTGTAATTATTCCCCAGTTATGTTCCCTCAGTAATATGCCCAGCTGTGCTCCCCAGTAATATGCCCACATTGTGCCCCCCAGTAATATGCCCACATTGTACCACTCACAGAAAGTAAAAAAAATAAACACCATATACTTACCTTGTTCCTAGCAGCAGCAGCAGGACATCGGCTGCTCTAGTCTGTGAAGGAGGCGGAGCCGAGGCTGTCTGCCTGACGGCCCCGCCCCCGCACAGACCAGAGGTGTCTAGAGAGCTGGCAGGGAGGAGGAATAATGAAGCAGGGAGCTGATGCTGGCAACGGCTCTCTGCTTCATTATGGCAACTGTCTCTGCTTCCTATGGGCGCAGGGACAGCTGGCAGAAAGCGGGACATACCTCCTCCGTACCGGGACAGCCACTGCAATCCGGAACTGTCCCGCTGGATCTGGGACGGTTGGGAGATATTCCCTGCAACTCATCAGTGTTGGTCATGCTTGCACACTATAAGAAAAAGGAACAGCCTTTCTGGTGGCCAGAACCTTGGGGGCACGCATAGGCTGCTGCTTTTGAGAAGGAAGGTCCGTGGGTAAAGAGAATATCGGCTGACCTGCCTCTGTGCCAAAAAGTCTTCTGCATCTGCAATAATGAACTGGGTGGTCTCCTAAATAATCTACCCAGATTTTTGTATGAAACCATTGCCTGGGTCAGATCCTGTAAGCTATGTAGTGCAGGCAATCTATTGTGATGTGCCACTTGGGGTAGAGGACTTGGCGCACCCCCGTTCTCAGGGGCCCACCAGAGGACTCACTTGTACCCTGTGGGCCAGTCTGACCCTAGTGTTATATGACGACGGCTTCCGGGTTCAGACGCAACTAGATGCCGTGATCACGGCATCTAAACGCCCAGGAAGACGCCGTCGATGGCGGTAAGTATCGGCAAGTCTCTGCTGTTAGAAACAGCAGAGACTTGCCGGCCATGACGCCCGCCGCACTTGCGAGCGGGCGCCATGTGCCCGCATCGCCCCAGCGCCGTACATGTACGGCGCTGGGCGTGAAGGGGTTAATTCCCAGAGAACCCCTTTAATTGGGTCTTCCGACATTTTAATACTTATGACCTATTAGTGGGGGTCCGACACACGGGACCCCTGCCGATCAGCTATTCAAGAAGGCTGCGGCACTCCTGTAAGCACCACAGCCTTCTCTTTGCCTAGGTCAGTGACGTCATGTTCATCAGTCACGTGGCCTAGGAGCAGCTCAGCCCCATAGAAGTGAATGGGGCTGAGTGCGATGCCAAGCACAGGCACTATACAATGTACGGCGCTGTGCTTGGTGAGTGGGGAGGCTTTGAGGCCTTCTCAAAACAGCTGAAAGGCAGAGATCCTGGGTGTCGGACCCCCACCGATCAGATACTGATAAACCTATCTGGGTAGTGTTGAGTGATTTGAGCTTCGGATCATAGATCTGTACGGAGATCCGTCTCCTAACAACATTCAAATGTATGGGCTTGGCCAAGGTGAAATTCGCTATCTCCAAAGTCGCGGGAGACTTAGTTGAATAACTTCGGACATCGATTCTGTTACTTGAAAACCATTTTAAAACTTGAATCCGAAGTCGACTTCAGATTCAAGTTTTAAGTCTAAAGTTATTCACCAAAGTCTTACGAAACTTTGGAGATAGCGAATTTCGCCCATACATTTGAATGCTGTTCTCCGTACAGAATTCAAACTAAGTTTTGACCGAAGCGACTTCAGATCTATAAAACCACTTGGCTTCATAAGCACCAGACCCTACTAATCAAGCCAAGCACTGATTCTGACATCTATCCAACATGGCCGCCAACACAGGGGTTGTCACTCAGCCTTCAGTAGCACAAGAAGATGATTTGCTTTCCTCTAGAAAAGCTGGATGACCTTCATAGAACTTGTAATGGCAGCCATGTTCTTTTAATCACTTCAGGGGTAAATGCTCTGTGCTGCTGTGGACTGTAATCTGTACTCTTTATTATCTGCTGTCACCACAGGACAGGCTGCGGCCGCGGCTGAGGGGAGGAGGGGTGACCGCTCTCCTCACACAATCACCTCAGCTCTCCCTCATGACGTCAATGGCTCTGAGCCACGTCTCCCGCCAATGTCGAGGCCCCGCCCCCGACTGCGCTAATTGGCTGAGCCGTGTACTTGCGTCAATTACCTGGGGGCGGGGCGGGGTTATGTACACGGCCTGAGTGGTAGTCACCGGTCAGTCTGTACCGAGCGGAGGAGCGTCATGTACCTGTCCTGCTGAGCCGCAGCTTATCGCATGTCTGCGCAGGTATGTGCGCCTTATAGCGTGTGATATTACATGTGTAACACGACTCACACATGTTCTGTGTATGTCATGCATGTACAGTGCATACAGTATGTGTTATGTTTCATGTATGTGATACGTGTACAGTGTAAGCAGTATAATGTAATCATGTATGTAGCATGTCTTGTGTACTCTGCGTGCAGTGTAATATCACATGTAGTGCATACCTCCCAAGTGTCCCTCTTTTGGAGGGACAGTCCCTCTTTTTGACCCCTGTCCCTCTGTCCCTCTTTACTCCTTAAATGTCCCTCTTTTTGACCTGGAGAATTAATGCATAAATGTGCATTAATAAATTTACTAAATTTCTCCTTACTAAAGTGTCTGTATGGTTTCTACCTGTATATTAGACAATAACTCCATTATTTGGTGCAATTTGGACCTTAAAATATCTATAATCTGATGATTTATGTGTTAATATTTATATGGACATTGAAGCGCAAGAAAAAAAAAGGCCGCAGGGGCTCCAGTAATTATGATTTGGGCGGAGTTAGAGGTGTGGCCTAGTATAAAAAACTGCCGTGATGCGCGCCGCACACATTGTCCCTCTTTGCAATTTTCAAAAGTTGGGAGGTATGTGTAGTGTATATCATACATATACAGTGCATACAATATTACATATATCATGTCATTTAATGTATATATCATACTTATACAGTGTATCTACAATCACATGTATGTGTAATATCACATATACACCATATCATATACAGTGCATATAGTAACATTACAGATGTCATACATATATAATGTCATGTGTATGTATGAACATGTAATATATGGTATATATCATACCGTGCATATACTATCACATGTATGTATAGATGTGCAATATTACATATATGTATTCCATATATCACAATGCATATAGTAACATGTCACATGTAGTCACAGATGTGTAATACACATAATATATCATGTCTATGTATGAACATGTAATATACTGTATATATCATTAATATACAGTGTGTATACTTTCATGTGTGTAATGTACATATCATACCTGTATGGTGTATATAGTACCATGTCAGATATCTGTGTGTTTGTGGTATATATGTAATATTGCACCCATGTAATGTATGTAGCACATGCGGTGTGTGTCGTGTTGCTCTGCTATTCTGCACTGTCGGTGTAAGGCTGGGTTCACGCCATGTTTGTCCGAAGACAATCCAAACATAAAGTACACAGCAGTGGTGACTACAACTCCCAGCATACCCAGACAGGACCTGCAGCGGTAGCTCTGCAGGACTGACGCCACCGCTGTAGTATGTATGGTATATAGCAGGCGTCGGCACTCCACCTGCTTGACCGTTCTGCAGCAAGGTCCCCTTCGAATGAATGGGACTGAGCTGCAATACCAAGCACAGCCACTAGACACTGTCCGGCGCTGTGCTTGTAGACATAGAGGTCACTGAGGGGTGTAATGTCCCCACGAGACCCTTCACTGCTGTTCATATATCGAGAACAGAGCCCCCAAAGTGAAGGAGGGGGAACTGCGCATGTGCAGCCGCCCTCCATTCATTTCTATGGGGCCACCACGTCGGCTCCATAGAAATGAATGGGAGCAGTGGCCGCACATACTCGGTGCACTCCCATTCATTTCTATGGGATCTTCCAGGCGCAGTGCTCCCCCGCTCCGTTCTCGATATAGGTGCGGGTCCCAGCACTTATAAGACAATGGGGGTATATCCAAGCGATATGCCCCCATTGTCTAAGATGAGAATACCCCTTTAATCATAGGCTTGGAGGCAGACCTAAAACTTCTCACAGCTGAAGGTTTGTCACAGCTGCAGTTGTCCTCCTGTATACTAAACAGCTTGGACTCCACAGACTGATACATTGTAGCAAACTGGGCAGAGAAGGGTGATGTTGACATATGATTACTCAGACTGGATATATTTGTAGCAAGCTCCCCCCAGGAGTCAATAGTGTTAGATTTGTACAGGATTTCATCCTCTGCTTGCTTTAAGTGAATGAGGACAATCTTCATATCCAGAGATTCTGAAAAGTCTGTCTTAAAAGCAGTTAAGGCAAGAGGAGCAGAGTGCCCCCTGTGCCCACACCACCCCCAGGGCATGGGTGCCCGTGAGGTTGGCCCGTCCTGTAGGTGCAGGATTGTACCAGTACATACTGTGTATATAAGATTATTCAGTCCAACCCAGATGTATATTTGTACAGCGCGTGATAATTATGTGACTCATGCGGGCAGAGCTCCGGATCATAAGGCTGGCAGGTCTCCAGGGCAGGACGTGTGATGCCTTCTAATCACAGATAACGCAGGAAGGGTTAGCCGGGATTTAGGCAGCTTGGCGTGTGCCGGCTGATGCAGCAGGAAGGTGGTTAGGCGGTTACTGTGTGCCGCTGTCATATGTACCTGAACAATGTGACATTTTGTGAGTTTCCTGTACTGGGAACCACAACCTCAGTGCAAGCAAAGCCAAATCTTATTGATGGGTTTCTCAGATTTATTAACTGTTTAATGTCAGAAACCATAGTAACATAGCCCTCCGTCCATCCAGTTCAGTCTGTTATCCTGCAAGTTGATCCAGAGGAAGGCAAAAAACCCCTGTGAGGTAGAAGCCAATTTTCCTCACTTTAGGGGGAAAAAAAATTCCTTCCCGACTCCAATCAGGCATCAGAATAACTCCCTGGATCAACGACCCCTCTCTAGTATCTATAACCTGTAATATTATTACCTCCAGAAATACATCCAGGCCCCTCCTGATCTCTTATAGTGAACTTACCATCACCACCTCCTCAGGCAGAGAGTTCCATAGTCTCACTGCTCTTACCGTAAAGAATCCTCTTCTATGTGCCATAAAAAATGATGGTGCGTGTGGGTTCGGATTGCTGTATCTGAACCCGATTCTTTTAAAAACTTTAACAATATCGGCTCTGTCCTACTGTAAAATGTATGGCCTCTGAAGTTTCAGCAAATATTTTAATATATGCAAATGAACGTCTAGGAGCAACGGGGGGAGTTGCCGTTGCAGAGAGAGCAGAGCTTCTAGGTGTAAAAGCGTGTGAACGTGCCCTTATGGCGAACCAAGTTCAGTTAAAGATCCAGCTTTGGTGCCGTTCTGCCAACCTTTTAAAATGCTGCTGTATTGCATCCATCTGACGTTGTGCTTACGATGTTCCTTCATTTCTTTGGTTCTATAGAAGGGACCGCAGAGATTGTCATTAGTCCCTGATTCCAGTGGGGCTCACAGTTAATGATCCCCCTGTCAAACACACTCACTAGGGCCCATTTAATAGGCCAAATACCAATTAGCATGCAACTCAAGTACTGGGAAGAACATTTAGTCTGGGTGCAGATGGGCTACACGCTTTTAAAAAATTAATTTGAGTCCCTAGGGCAGTGGTTTCCATGCTCTCCAGTATTGACAAGACCTCCGCCCCCCTGCAAACCCTGGGGGTCTGACCAGAGACCCTCACTAATCATGAGAAGAAGGGCTGTCTGGTATTGTATTTCACCTAAATGGAACCAATCTGCCATACCAGGTGCGGTTCATGGTCAAGAGTGGCGCTGTGTACGGTAGAACTCCATTGAGTACCATGTTTGGTGAGGATCTTGATGTTCAGACTTCAGTGGTATTTGGCTCGCCACCTGTTGTGAAACTACTGCCCCCAACATACCCAGAAGAGCCACAGGTTGGAGACTCCTGACCTAGAAATATTTCATCAGTGTCGAAGTGTGCAGGGCCGGACTACTCCAAGGAGCCGGGTAGCCATGATGCTGCTTCAGTATGGCTTACAGA
Source organism: Rhinella marina (assembly GCA_900303285.1). Taxonomy (NCBI): domain Eukaryota; kingdom Metazoa; phylum Chordata; class Amphibia; order Anura; family Bufonidae; genus Rhinella; species Rhinella marina. The sequence continues at coordinate 8,680 of ONZH01003968.1, forward strand.
TGCTGATTTAGGGCTCATGCACGCGACCGGTGCCGGCATACGCCGGGTCCGCAATACATGGGCACCGGCCTTTTGCTCCCCGCTTCACGGATCGCGGATCCATTCACTTCAATTAGTTCGCAGTCACAGAGATGCGGAACGGAGGCACAGATCGGAACACCACGTAAACACTACGGTGTGCTTCCTCTGTGTTTCTGGCCGTGCCGCCACACCACAAAAAAGTAGCGCATGCACTACTTTTTTGTGGTGCGGACCGTCGGATGCGGATCGCGGATCCCATTCAAGTGAATGGGTGCGCGATCCGAATGCGGCAGCCCCACAGTCAGTGCCCATGCATTTTGGACCGCATGGGCACTTGCAGCACATGTTCGTGTGCATGAGCCCTTAGGGTCTGTTCCGCAAAAGACTGACAGCGGCCATGTGTGTTCTACATTTTGTGGACCGCACTTGGCCGGCCATGTAATAGAAATGCCTATATTTGTCCGTGGCTGCGGACAAGAATAGGACATGCGTTTTTTTTTTTTTGTGTGGCCTCAGAACGGAACAGTGTGAGTGGACCCTGAAAGGGTTAACCCTCGGTGACTAGGTAATCTGGCTGGAGACGCACCTGGCCAGGGTAAAAAGCAGAACTAGTCACAACAGGGAAGTGAAACCAGTTTTTACACCGCTATGGGGGCGGTAGGATACATATCTCACATGCATATCTTACTGAGACATCTGGTCGCAAATCTCGATCTCTGAGCTTCTTTCACTTCATTTTTTTTTTTTTGCAGTATTTGCCAGGCTGTTCCATCATGGGCACGCCAGCTTCCGTCATCAGCTCCCCTGCAGCAGCGGCAGCGTGGCAGGCCCCAGAACCACGGACCAGGAAAAAGGCCTCAGCCAACATTTTCAAAGACATTGACCTCCTGCAGATACAGACGCTCTTCCGCACCAACGGGGACGAGCTCGCGGATGAACGAGCTCAGATCATCTACAACTACGCCGGAGACAGGCACATCGCGGAAGCCTTGATCAAGCTCCGGAGAAAGAAGAGGAACAAGGGCTTTCGTTCATCGCATCAAAAACGGAGTGGCGATGGAATCGGAGGACTGTCTGTGCAGAACTTCAGTAAACTCTGGTAAGGGTCCTTTCTGATGTCGGCCAGAATATCGTCTGGAGGCGGCAGTGGGTCACTGTCTATTGTAGCCTATGGAAGATATGGGAACAGTCGAGTAACAGAGAGAGACTGCACAAAAGCAGCCAGGCAGGGGTTGTCTCCCTAAAACTGCCTCATCCCATACACTGAATTAGGGCTCATGCACACAAACGTGTGCGGTCAGTGCCCGTGCGGTTGACCGCAATTTGCTGTCCACAATGCACGGGCACTGACCATGGGGCCTCCGCATTCGGATCGTGGACCCATTCACCCAAATGGGGTGTGCGATCCGCATTGCAAAAAAGTAGTACATGCGCTACTTTTTTGCTGTACGGAACCACTCTGTAGTGCTTCTGTGGTGTTCCCATCCGTGCCTCCGTTCCACATCTCCGGGATTGCGGACCCATTCAAATGAATGGGTCCGCAATGCGGGGTGCACGCGGCCGTCATAGAATTCTGTTATAACGAAATCCATAAACAGATTCCTCCATTGCCCAAATGCCCAACCCGTAAAGTTAAGTTTTGCTCATCCCTACTGATCACTAGGGGGTCCTGAAGCTGGACCTGTGGCAGATAACATGGTAACATAGTAACATAGTTTATAAGCCTGAAAAAAAAGTCCTCTGTCCATCCAGTCCGGCCTGTTTTCCTATAAGTTGATCCAGAGGAAGGCAAAAAACCCCTGTGAGGTAGAAGCCAATTTTCCTCAGTTCCTCATTTTCCTTCCCGACTCCAATCAGGCATCAGAATAACTCCCTGGATCAACGACCCCTCTCTAGTAACTATAACCTGTAATATTATTACCTCCAGAAATACATCCAGGCCTCTCCTGATCTCTTTTAGTGAACTTACCATCACCACCTCCTCAGGCAGAGAGTTCCATAGTCTCACTGCTCTTACCGTAAAGAATCCTCTTCTATGTTTGTGTACAAACCTTCTTTCCTCCAGATGCAGAGGATGTCCCCTCGTCACATTCACAGTCCTGGGGATAAATAGATGATGGGAGAGATCTCTGTACTGACCTCTGATATATTTATACATAGTTATTACATCTCCCCTCAGTCGTCTTTTTTTCTAAATAACCCTAATTTTGATAATCTTTCTGGGTCCTGTAGTCCACCCATTCCAGTTATTACTTTAGTTGCCCTCCTCTGAACCCTCTCCAGCTCTGCTATGTCTGCCTTGTTCACAGAACTGTACACAGTACTCCATGTGTGGTCTGACTTTCTAACAAAACTTTATAACAACCAGGAATTGTTCAAAAGCGAAGAACACTTTTAAAGGTTTATTCTCACCTTGGGCATTTACAGGATACGCCATTACCGTCTGATAGTTGCAGAAAGCTCAGGGACCAGCTTTCACTGTGGAGAACAAGGTTTCCTGGCCTGCCTGGTGAGGGGGCTGAGAATAAATGGAGAGGTCCCCACCCATGTCTTTGTCGCCCTCCATGCTTGTTCTACTGTTTGTAAGTCCCATAGTAGTGAATGGCGTAGGCTGCACACATGCAGCAGCCATCTCTGCCTGTCCAGGTGGGTCACCCTCAATATATTTATGGCATATCCTGTGGATTTTTCATAAAGTGGAAATACCCTTTTAATATTCACGATGGCAGAGTGACCTATCCAACAATTTTTTTTTTTTTTTTTTTTTTTTTTTTTTTTTCTCTCAACCCCCCCCCCACTTCCCTCCCTCTCTGCTTTATCTAACAGTCATTTTCTAATTCCCTTACAGCATTAAAGAAGATGGTAATTCTGGAGAGGAGGATCCCCCTCAGCCCATCGGTGATCCTCAAGAGAGGCACCCGGCACTCTGCGGGGCCAAGAAACCCTCTGGAATCCACAGAAGAAAGAATAAACTAAGACGGCACCAGAAGAGGCAGATCCCTGACTACCTGCACCAAATCAGGCGATGACCTGTGCAAAGTCCTGGGACGGCTGTCACCGCTGCTCCTTCACAAACTGGAAACCTATGCAAGAACCAGCAGCTGACGGCGACCACGACTGCTGCCTCTTGTGTCATTCTGCACTACTGACACTAAATCCTTAGGTAACACTCCAGATGAGTAACTTTACGTGGTGAAGACGTGGGACCATCCTGGCCGTTATTTATGGTATTTATTACAGGCGCCAGAGAAACACTATGTACCGTTGATTATGGACAACCTTCCAATCGCTGTCTCTTGATCTCTAGGAAAGTTCTTTATAGTCCGATTGGCTCCTGGATGAAAGGGGGAGATCTGTCTACAGTGTTGTCCACCCCCGATATGATATCAGAGGTGTCGAAAGACGGAGATAAATCTGTAGTCTGCTCAGCCGAACAAAGAACGATCCATGCTGAAGCATACAGTTATCACTGCAGATGGCGGCATGTAAATAACATTGGGAAAGCCTCCTCTTCCGCTCGAACAATAAAAAGTAAAACCATTGTTGCGTGTTTGACATTTTACTGCAAACCCTGTATGAATGCATTAGGTCGTGTTTACATAGAGTAGAAATTTCTGATTTCCAGATCAGGCCAGCAGATCCATGACTGCTTATGTTGCTGCACATTTCACAGGACTACTGTCACGTACAGTGCCGTGTCTGAGCTCGGGACGTGGTATAGGATACACTACTGAAACCACCCAGTCATTGAGCTGACTTAATTCTCGTCTAACCTAGTGGTCACACCCCAGCTGATCAGACACTATCCTGTGGCTGGGGGAGAAGTTCTTGCAATGGGACAACCCCTTTAAAGGGAACCTGTCATCACCTTTGTGCTGCCCATACTAACGGCAGCATAAAGTAGAGACAGGTGAGTTGATTTCAGCGGTCTGTCATTTATAAGTTAAAAGTAAGTGGTTGCCGAAAACCAACATCACACTCATTGCCGACTGGGCCTGGAAAAGGGTCAAATCTTCATGAGAAGAGTCCTGGTTATTCATGAATTCCTGCTCTCCCTGCCCACCTGCTGATGACTGACAGTCTTCTACCTAGTTTTCTCCCTTTCTCTCTAGGAGAGAACTGCTAATCATCAGCAGATGGGTGGGGAGAGCAGGAGATTAGGAATAACCAGGACTCTTCTCAGGTAGATTTGACTCTTTTCAAGGCCTGGGCTGCAATAATTATGATGCTGGTTCTCAGCAGCCACTTACTTTTAGCTCATGAGTGACACACCGCTGAAATCAGCATTTCTGTCACTACTCTATACTGCCCTCGGTACAGTCTGCATAAAGTTGATGACGGGTTCCCTTTTAAATGGTTCAACACAACCAATATAACAAGTGGTTTCTCAAATCTCACACAACATCACTTTGATTACTGTAGTATCCGAATTGTTCAACCCCTTCATCATTGTCTTTAACAGCCCCCTGCTTTTATGACCTGCTTCAAATGTGATGTATAGACGCCAGCTTCTAGCAGTCTTCCTGAGGACTCTTGGCACATTCCTCATGGGCAAAGACCTACAATTCACTAATACTCTTGGGGCTGTTTCACGTGAGTGTGTGCAGTTCGGGAATCGGGCTCCATGTGTGAGCGTGATTCTTCGTTCTGGACACGGCCTGTCTTGCAGGAGCGAACGGCATTACACTGATTTATAATGCTGTGTGTCTCTGCATGACCTGTATCTATAGAATCATACTGAAATACCACTGTCAGTATGATCCTATAAAAGAAAGGTCATGCAGAGACACATAGCATTATAAATAATGCAGTGCGTTCCTGAAAGACGTCCAGAACGGAGGGTCACACTCGCACACGGAGCCTGATTCCCGTACTGCACACACTTGCGTGAAACATCCTTTAGGTTTGCGCGCTGCAGCTGCCTTCTTAAACACCCACCAAAGATGTGGGTTCAAATTAGGCGCCTGTGACTGCGCTGCAGAATTTTCTAGGACAGGGATCAGCAACCTCCGGCCGTCCAGCTGCTGTGAAACTACAACTCCCAGCATGCACATTTTCTTGGCTGCTCTTATAACTCTCATAAAATTGATAGGAGGATTCTGGGAGTTGTAGTAGTTTCAGAACAGCTGAAGTGCTGGAGGTTGCTGATCCCTGCTCTAGGATCTCTCCTGATTTCACGCTTTGGTGGACTTTGAGGAACGCCTGGAATCACTGTTCTATTGTAAGGTCTAGAGATGAGCGAGCATGCTCGGCCGAGCGTACTTGGGAGCAATTTTCGAGTAGTAGGGGGAGAGGGGTGGGGGGGGCGCTCCATAGAAATCAATGGAAGTGTCCAACCCACAAAAAAAAGGGTATCTGTCGTGGATCTCAGATCGTGGCCTTACTGTGCAAACAGAAACCTCAGGGCTGCAGGATTTTTGCAGTAACTTAAGGGGCTGATCAGACGGCTGTGTTTTTGTGGAACTCACGTGGCCGGCGCCTCATACAAAATTGCGGACAAGAATAGGACATCTATGTTTTTTCACGGAGCAGCGTCTGTCAGCGATCTAATGCTGCCCATTGAAATGACCGGGGGAGCATCCATTCCACAAGATTGCCGAATAGATGCGAACCCATTCACACAGTTGTGTGAACGGGCCCTAAGGGTCTTTGACCCACTTGCCTCCTCAGGAATCTGCCGGCAGCCGTCACATCCAGGTAATGTAGACAGTGGGGGGGCCATTTACTAATGGCATATAAAAAGGTCGCAACAATATTTTTTACGCTGTCCTCGCCCCTTGGGAGTGGCAGGGGGTCGGGAAAGTTTGCTGGTACTGTATTAGGCTCCTTTCACACGACCGTAAGCCCTCAGAGACATACAGTCAGTGAGCGGGGCATATGTCCCGGAGCGGCATTGATCGTGTGCACGGGAGCGCACAGCATCATAGATTACAACGAAGCTGTGCACGTCGGGCCACCCGCAGGGCTATTGTATGAGTGCGGGACAATAACCCCCGCGGGTGGTCCTGTGTGCACGATCGATGCCGCTCACGGACTGCATGTCTCGGAGGGCATACGGTCGTGTGAAAGGCCTTTATGTTGTGGTTTTTCTGCGTGAGAATCTGCAATGGGTGCAGGTACCCTCAGGCTATGGCCACACAGTCAGGTTTCCTGAAGCCAAAACCAGGAGCAAATTCGAAAAAGAGGAGAAGTCGTATCTATTCTGTTTACGCTCTCCTTTTATGATCCACTCACGATTTTGGCTTCAAAAACTGCATTAAAAAAAAAAAAAAAAAAAAAAACCTTGATCACATGGCTGCACCCTAAGGGGCTGTTTACCCTGCGTTTTTTTGCCGAAACCCAGCTAGCAGTACTGAAGATTGGCTGATAAACCTAATGTCTAATTGGGGGGGGAACATTCCCGCAGCACGTAGCCAATGAACACAAAAGGACCTTTAACCGGTTAACATTTATTTTATTTGCCATAGCGTTTGTGTTAAAAATGTGTTGTTTTTTTTTTAAACAGACGATTTTTCTTTCTGAACAAATCCACAAAGATTTGCCGAAATGATAAATAGCTGATTTTTATGGAGAAGGCTAAAACACAACCGGCGCTATCTGTAGCTTTAAAAAATATAATACAACCCTCACTGAGGGTTTCGTAACTTAAACTTTGGAGCATGTGCAGGGATCACGAGCGTGTCGTCGTTGTGTGTATATGTCCCCTATACACACGGAGCAAGAGGCTGGGAAAGCACAAGTTCCTCCACTGCCTTCGTACAGACTGTCCAACTACCAGTGCATGCAATACCGCTGGCATCCATTAGGTGGCACTGTGCAGTAATCTAGAACATGCACATGTCATAAGGAATACCTACGCGGTACCTCTAGTTCTGGAAATTTCGTTGCAAGGCTGGCGTGCGTGACTAGGTTATTTCAAGTCAGGTTTATGGAAGAGCCAGATCCGTGGAACTACAACTTCCAGCAATCTGCTCTAGGAGAAGGGTCACAGGAACTATATGGAGTAGTATCGGGTAGCGTGGACGTTTTCCTGTAGGCTAGCATTTCTTGGATGGATTCGGTAAGAATACAATTAAAGGGTAAAGCATCATCTTGGATTCTGTGATTACACGCGATGTCGTACAGCATCCCCAATGCCACATGCATGCACCCGGAACGTATTTAGTTTACTATACATTCCATGGCAGTGATTTAGTCAATTATAATAGTGCTCCAAATATCCAGACTGTAAGTTCTCTCCACTTGTCAGTTTGATGTCCAAGTAGTGGCTTTACAGCTGCAGCCTGACACCTTTCTGGCGTTTCCAAAGCAAGGGGGGGGTTGTCAGTGTGTTACCACCAGGAAAAGAATGGCTTGCGGCTCTGGAAGCTCTGTGTATAGGACTCGCTGGTGCTCTTCTGATGGGACCGTGCGGTTTCCACTATGACAGGCGGAGTCTGGACCAACTGCAATGGGCTCTTTTCATCCTTAAGAGCCTGAGTCAAGTTGAGGATCTGGGAAAAAAAAAAAAAAAAAAAATGGAAGATCAAATCTCATTTACAGAAAATGATGGGGACTCATAATGCCTGAGGCTGGAGCGCAGAATTCAGAACTGCATCTCAATTGATAAGGCTGCCCCCTGCTGGCCAATGCATTTTGAATGTGATATGAAATGCAGTGGAGAAGGGAAGTGACAACTTCACTATAAGGGCTCATTCAGACGGCCGTATTCATTTCAATGGGATAGGCATTTTTTTTATTATGCAATTGTTCTGCAAATTGCGGAACAAACACGGACGGTATCCATGTTTTGCGGATCCGCAAAGCACTACGGCCATCTGAATGGGCCCTAAGACTGAAACTAAATACTATACTACTGCTGCAAAACACTAATACTGGTAGTATAAATTATAATAACGCTATTAAAAATTATAATGCTCGCCCTAAATACTGCTACAAAATATTACAGTGTAGAATGTTAACCGCTAAATACTAGCGCAGCAGTGAAATAAAACACTAATTCTGCCACTAAATACTATAAAACTGCTAATAAATATGATAATGCCGCTGCTAAATACAATACTACTGCCACTAATGACTGTAATACTATAATACCGCTAGTATAAATTATAATACTGTCACTCAATGCCAAGATACTGCTACTAAATATTACAATGCCACTGCTAAAAACTATAATACTGGTACTAAATAGTACATTGCTGTCAGTAAATATAATGCTGCAGCTAAATGCTACAATACTGCCACTAAACACTAACATTGGCACTAAATACTATAATACAGCTGGTAAGTAGGGTTGTCACGGGTATCAATTCGGTACCGGGATTTGCTCTTTTGTGATACCTTTTGCAGATAAAATAAAAAGCTCTCTTACCTCTCCTGCTCCGCTCCGGGTCCGGCGCTCCTCTGACATCTCTGCCCGCGCTGCACTGTCCTGACCGCGTACGGCGTCAGGACGTAGTGCGCGCACTCTGACCTGACGCTGCACGCAGTCAGGAGACAGTGTAGCGCCGGGAGGAGAAGACACAGAGCGCCGGAGCGTAGCCGCGGCGCAGGAGAGGTAAGAGAGTTTTTTATTTTATTCTAATGGGGGCACAGTGGGCTGATCTGAGGTCTGATGGGGGCACATTCTGCTGATCTGAGGTCTGATGGGGGCACAGTGGGCTGATCTGAGGTCTGATGGGGGCACAATATGCTGATCTGAGGTCTGATGGGGGCACATTCTGCTGATCTGAGGTCTGATGGGGGCACAGTGGGCTGATCTGTGGTCTGATGGGGGCACAATGGTCTGATCTGAGGTCTGATGGGGGCACAATGGTCTGATCTGTGGTCTGATGGGGGCACAATGGTCTGATCTGAGGTCTGATGGGGGCACAAGAGGCTGATCTGAGGTCTGATGGGGCACAGTGGGGCTGATCTGAGGTCTGATGGGGGCACAATGGTCTGATCTGAGGTCTGATGGGGGCACAATGGTCTGATCTGAGGTCTGATGGGGCACAGTGGGCTGATCTGAGGTCTGATGGGGGCACAGTGGGCTGATCTGAGGTCTGATAGGGGCACACAGATTTTTGGGTGTTTTATTTTTTTCGGCGTGGTATCGAATGTATCAAGTATTGCAATACTTTTTCTTGTTATCGAATCAAAATTTTGGTATTGTGACAACCCTACTGGTAAGATTTATAATACTGGCACTAAATACTAAGATACTGTTACTAAATATTATAATTCCACTGCTTAATACTATAATACTGGCACTAACTATATTAATGCTGCCACTAAATACTATAATAATATCATTAACTATAATGTTGTCCCCTATGCAGAAGGGTACACATTTTGAACATTAAAAGAAGAATTGTTGACTACATGCATCCAAAATGTAACGTACAAATTAATGACATCTTCTTGGCTTCCACCACGTGAGGTTTCGGGGCACTCCGCCCCCCCCTCCCTCTTATAATTAGCAGAAGCACACCCATACATATGCACAACTTATCCATAATTATATCCTTTCTCCAACACGTGGCGGGGCAGGAGGCCAGGAACATGTTGGGATCTGCGTCCTTCACATACTGGAGTTTACCCGTGTAACCAGCGATTTTGTATGAAAGACACGAGACGTGAGTATAATCTAATGACTCACTGAACAGCAGCATCAATTTCATGGTTGAAGTCCACATGATTGAACCGCTGTGATTTGGGGCAGAGTGGAGCTCCTGGTGAGCACTTATCGATAGGTGCGGCTATTCTGGACTGTGTTCATCCTCTCGTTATCCACAATTTTAGGGCTCATGCGCACAGCAGTTGTTCGGCTGCATGGGCAACATCCATGCAGATTCCACAGACAGATCCAAACCCATTCACTGCTATAGGAGCGTGCTCAGCTTTTTTTTGGAAATCCCATAGTGGCGATTGGTGAGCGCACTACACGTGCATGACCAACTCTCCCTTCACTGTGGTATTCCCATCGTACACAATGGGGGCATATCACTAGGATACTCCCCCATTGTCCGATAGGTGCGGATCCCCGCGCTGGGACCCACACGTATATCAAGAAAAGAGCGGGGAGTGATGCGCCTGGAGGACCTCGGGTTTCCCGGGGTCCGGCCACCACCAGGCGCAGCTCCCCGCTGCTCCCATAGAAATGAATGGTAGCGCAACGCGCATGCGCGGCCACCGCTCTCTTTCATTTCTATGTAGCAGACAGAAATAGCCGAGCCAGTGCTCGGGCTATTTTCGGCAGCCCCATAGAAATGAATACAGGGCGGCTGTGCATGTGCAGTGCGCCCTCTGTTCATTTCCCCGCTCCGTTCTTGATATAGGTGCGGGACCCACACCTATCAGACACTGGGGGCATATCCTAGCGATATGCCCCCATTGTCTGCGATGGGAATAACGCTTTAAGGGGCCCTGTTGTGGAGATATGAGCAGTTCCCATCTATCCTAGCGATATGCCATATGACAAGAGAATGCCCCTTTAAAGGGGTTTTATGAGACATTTTTATTGATGACCTATACTCTGGATAGGTCATCAGTATCTGATTGAAGGGGGCCGACACCCAGGAACTCTGCTGATCAGCTGTTCGAGAATGCACCAGCACTCGCAGCAGCGCCGCAGCCCTCTTGCAGCTTTTTGGAAAGCTGAGAGAAGGCAGCCGGTACCTTCTCAAACAGCTAATCGGCGGGGGTCCCGGGTGTCGGACCTCCACTGATCAGATACTGATAATCTATCCAGAGGATAGAGCATCAGTAAAAATATCTCGGAAAACCCTATCTGTATAAAGGCCACGCACACGATGACACATCTACAGATCAGTGACTCACAGCACTGGAAAGCATCTCCACTAAAGGAGAGAGATAAATTCAGTATGCAGGTACACTTCTCCAGCACATAGCAGGTCCTATCAATTTTACGCGGGAGATATGAGGATGTGTAATGACAGATGAGCAATTCTGGATCAGCGGTCCACCTTAGGATCAACAAAAACCGCTTCTATTACTGATAATACAACCGTCTGCATCCGTTATGAACAGATCCGGTTGTATTATCTGTAACATAGCCAAGACAGATCCGTTTTCTATTGACTTACATGTGTTTCAGGATGGATCAGTCTTGCTCCGTACCACATCGTGGACAGAAAAACGTTGCTTGCAGCGTTATTCTGTCCGTGATGGGGGACGCAACCGAACGGAATACATTCTGGAGCACTCTGTTTCATTCAGTTCAGTTTTGTCCCCATTGACAATGAATGGGGACAAAACAGAAGCATTTTCCTCCGGTATTGAAATCCTATGACGGATCGGAAAGGGAAGGTGCTGATGTGAAAGTGGCTTAAGACAGACCCTCCCTTAACTTAAGCTGCAGCTGCAATGGCAGCCATTGAAAGAAACCTTACAACAATATGTGCTATGTGGCGGACTGGCTGAGGGAAACCACGTGGCCACATCAATGACACCTTTCTTAAAAGGCGTTGTCCCATGACTAATGTAAAAAATGAAAATCAGACATCATATAGGACATCACAATCTCTAACAAAGCTAGAGGCAGCCCTGTACCTCACATGGATCCAGAGATCTCCACAATCATTGCTTCAGTAGTTCTGCTAGATTTATATCAAGAGGACAACGCCAGGGGAGTGTCTTTTCTGCTTCAGCTCAGGGGGCGTGTCTCAGTTCTGCCTATCACAGCGCAGGGGGCGTGTCTCAGCTCTCCCCATCACAGCTAAGGGGGCGTGTCTCAGCTCTCCCCATCACAGCTCAGTAAGGCGTGTCTCAGCTCTCCCTATCACAGCACAGGGGGGCGTGTCTCAGCTCTCCCCATCACAGCTCAGTAGGCGTGTCTCAGCTCTCCCCATCACAGCTCAGTAGGCGTGTCTCAGGTCTCCCCATCACAGCTCAGATGGCAGCTGAACGATCAAACTGAGCATGTGCGGCCTTCTCAGTGAGCAGGTCTAAGAAAAAGAATCAGGTGGCGCTATACAGATACATTTTGTTGAATAGCTCAGTGGCTATGCTAAATTTTAATTACATGCAAATACAAAAGTATTCATAGGCGCTGGTTTGAAAACTGTAGAATATTTTTCGTGGGACAACCCCTTTAAGTAGATGCTGAGGACGCAGTCATGTGGTCCAAATCTGCCAAGCGGTCAGGTTATTACATACACAGTGTACTTTGTTACAGGTCTCCAAACGGCAGATGATACATTTGATCGTTTTCCTATAAGGGAAGTCTATGCACCAGCAAGGACTGATGGTGATGTATGAAGAAAGGTAAATCACTTACCTGCCCCCTCATAACTGCTATCTGCTTGTGGAACTGTCCTCGATCAAACCCCGGATCTTTCTACAGAAAACAGACATTAATAATGGGTTATTATGGTGTCCTCCTGATGAGGCTAAAGTCATATCCATAATTACAATGCAGATGTCCAATGCGGAGTTCCTGGAGTAAAGATGAGAAGGAGAAAATTAAAAAAAGGGGGTCCGGAGAGGGGGCTTAGTAAGACGGAGACCCCAACTAAAAGACATCAGGCGAGCATCATCTGCCATAGCGTACATGTATAACACTGGGGTACCTAAAAAGGATGTCAGGGAAGCAAATAGTATAGAAGATGGAGTATCCATCCCTCCATTGCCATCAGCTCCTCCTTTCTGAGGATATGAAAGTCATAAATTAAGGGGGACGCCCAGTTGTGTCCAGTGAATGGCAATTGTCTACCACACAGCCTCTAGAAAATGTCTCAAGAAAGACATTCTTGACCCCAGAGGGAGAAGTTCAAGGAGACGCCCATGACCCCAATAATAATAACAACAACCCTTCCTCACATATCTGGGCATTTGCACCAAATATATACTGTATACAGTCAGGTGCCCTGGCAATGCCAGCAAAGAGGAAATCTAATGCAGGAGATCTCAGCACCACTGACCACCATATTACCTTGAAATTCAGAAACCAAAAAAGAATGGATTACAGTATATATTCTGCTCCAACCACCCAGGAGACCGTACAGGCACTTGACCCCCAACTCACACTGCACACTAAACTCAATTTTGTAGGAAGCCTATCCTATCTGGAAAACCTGTCTGGAAATGGGGAGAACATACAAAGTCCAGGCAGATGTCCTTGCCCCAGGACCCCAGCGCTGCAAGGCACCAGTGCTAACCACTGAATCCTACATTCCTGTCCATGGCCGTGTTCAGACTGACTGTTTTACTGCTGCTTCTTGACTACAAATCCTTTTTTTCTTCTTGATGAACCACAAACACTCATGAGTTTTCACTTTAAACCACGGCAAATTGTATAAAGCGTGGGAAGGAATGTGACCCATGAGTAACAGAGGTTCGTATTGTTACCCCGAACAAACGGATTCTTCATAACTGCTGGATCCTGCGTCACGTGTGTGACCGACAGACCCGACCACTTCACATTGCCTCTCATTCAGTCCCAAAAAAACAAACAAAAAAAAATGTAAAAAAAAAAAAAAAAAAAACATCATCAAAGGGGTTTTCCCATAATAGACAATGGGAGCATATCGCTGGGGCCCGCTGTGTCTGGAGGACCCCAGCCACCACCAGGCGCAGCTTCCCGCTGCTCCCATAAAAATGAATGGGAGCGCACTGCGCATGCGTGGCCCCTGTTCCCATTCATTTCTATAGAGCCGACAGTAATAGCAGAGCCATTTCTCGGCTATTTTCAGCGGCCCCATAGGAATGAATGAAGGCTGGCTGCGCATGCACAGTGCGCCCTCCGTTTATTTCCCCGCTCTGTTCTCGATATACGTGCGGGCCCCACCTATCAGACAACGGGGGGTATATCCTAGCGATATGCCCCCATTGTCTGAGATGGGAATACTCCTTTAAGTGGTTGTCTAAGATCAGCTATCCCATGTGGTACATTAGGTCTATGGGTGTCATACAGGGGCGCTCCTGTGAATGGCTGATGTGTAGACACTACATATCTCTGCTGCACATTCAGTCGGCTGCAGCTTCCAATAGCATGGAGGGGTGGTCATGATTAGACAACTTCTATAATATAAAGACGCACTTTTTCCCCCGAAAGTGGGGTCAACGCGTCTTATGGGGCGAATACTAATGAGCACTTCCATTATAGAAGCTTTCATTAGTACAGGAAGACCAGGAAGTGGTGAGTGCAGTGCTTCACGGGCTCTGTACTCACCGATTCCTAGTCCTCTGCTGTGGCTGCACACTGCGAGAGGACACTCTGTGACCTCACACTGTGCGCGTCGGGTCACAGCACAGCAGAAGGCAGGAAAAAGAAGAGAGAGCTGGATCCTGGGAGCCCACCGTGTCTGGAACAGGAGAGGTGAGTGGATTTTTTAATTTGTGATATGAGGCTGGCGGCTGATAAGAGGTATGGGGGTCTCATAGAGGGTCTTATTTATATTGGCCTCTTAACTGAGGTCTGATTGGGGGTCATTCACATTGTGGGTCTGATCTGAGGTCTTATTGAGGGTCTTATTAATGTTGGGGGTCTGATCTGATGTCTCCTCTAAAACCAGTGCGTCTTACATGGTGAAAAATATGGTAATTAAAGGGGCTGTCTGGGATTTTGATACCAATGGCCTATCCTCAGGATACGTCATCAATATCTAAATCGTTGTGGGTCTGACTCTTGGCACCCCATCGATCAGCTGCTTGATGATACAGTGATCCTCTGGTGAGCGCTGCGGTCTCTTGGCCAATGATGTCACGTTCATCAGTCACATGGCGCAGCTCAGTCCCATAAAAGTAAATGGGCCTGGGCTACAATAGCTATAGCACTGCTATTATAGAATGAATAGTGCAGTGCTTTGTAAGCAGTGAGGAGGCCGCAGCGCTCACCAAAGCACCACAGCGTCTGAACAGCACAGGTGCCGGGGGTCCGACCCCCACCAATCAGGTAATGATGACCTATCCTCAGGATGAGCCATGAATATCAAAACCCTGGACAAACCCTTTAAGGGTTACTACCCCTATAGGAGGACAGCAGGGTGGCTGATATCTGTAGCACTTAGGCTTGCTGTATAGACAATGAAAGCTCCTGGCGTACATATCTACCTCTGCCCTCCATCAGGTTGGTACACATCAGGATACCTATTTTTTCCCCCCTATATAGAAAGGCATAGCCGACTACACTATGCAGAGGCATCCCGCAAAAAACATATACCCGTACACGCTGGGAGTCAATAAGCAACCTATGCCACCGATGGAGTCTTATGTCAGAGGGTACGTCAGGCAGTTGTCCCAATGTCTATATCTGATGGAAGGCTCAGACGTGGTGCGAACAGAGCCCCATGTATGTAAATGTATCTGGAGGTTCTCAGAAGTGGAGATATGCAAGATATCCAACCTTAAAAAGCTCATAGAGATCTTCCTCTAAATCTTTCACAAAATTGGGGTCTGAGATTTTCGGGAGGATGAGTTCTTTGATCTCCTGCGAAAATGGAACTTTGGCTTGTGGTAACCAGGCCCAGTAGAAAGGATCTAAGGAAGAGGGAAAAAACATAAAAACTAAATGATCCAATATGTATGGGCAGCCGAAGGGTAATGTAAGGAGCTGGAGTTAATATAGGAAGCAGCTCACGTAAGAGAACATCTACAAAAGCAACAAAGAGGAGTCCCAGTGTCCTAATATCACCCATATGGGGTATGACCAGCACTTGGCTCCAGCTGCACCACAGCACAGGACACTAGATTTTCATTTTTTGCCTGCACTTAGCCCTAAAAAACTATGGACACCATTGACATTTTTCTCATGTGGATGTGTCCTCTCAATATCAGATGTTGAATCTGTGTGTCCAGGATGCTGCTGCTTTCCCCTGCAAACTGCTCTATATGAGTTGTCGTCTCTAACCACAGCCTGTGTGATCTTCCACCCTTGGATCGTCATCCTCGCCACACTCTGATCCGCCCCACAGAACCTCTCTATAGGCCCTCCATACACATTAGTGTATTACTGGATGAACCTTGATGATGTTGGAGGAGAGAAGGATTTTTTTTTTCGCACAATCCTTTGTTCTCCCTGGAGGTAAGCTGGCACCAGAAGTGCATGGCAGCGGCTTTCGCCCTCTACCCAATGAATAAACATATACATTCGTCCTCCCCAAACCTGTATGTATATGGGTTAGTAGGAAGAGATAGCTATCGGATGAACCAAGCTGCTCATCTGAGAGCTACTGAATGTTCATGGCAGCCGTTAACCCCCTAACTGTTTTGCCAGAGTGGAGCTCCAGCAGTGGGAAAAGTAGCTAACTAAAGTGGGGAGGGCTGCTTTAGATGCTGCTACCTCCTGAATGGTAGCAGCTAGAAACATGCAACTGATTTTGTTTGAAAGCAGACATTCCAAGCTTTCAGATAATACCCAATATGACAGCAATATGTTCAGGACAGAGAAAGATATCACTGATAGAAATCAGGATGCTGTGAATGCAGCTGAAAATGAAAGTAAAAATAGGTTTTACTCGTGATTATTCCTGACTTGATTTCTAACAGTGATTTCTCCTCCTGGACTGTCAGCTTTCAGACAAGACCCGTTGTATGTTTCTAGCTGCTACCATTGAGGAGATATCACCGTCTAAAGCAGCCCTCCCCCCCCCCCCCCTCCAGTTAGCTACTTTTCACACTGCCCGAGCTGGACTCGGGCAAAACAGTTAGGTGGTTAAAGGGGTATTCTGAGATCTTTATATTGATGATGTATCCTCAGGATAGGTCATCAATATGAGATCAGCAGGGTCCGACAACCCGCACCCCTACCGATCAGCTATATGAAGAGTCTGTGGCACTCTGACGTCACATGCCCTAGGAGGGCTAAGCATTCACAGAGTGCCACAGACTCTTCATATAGCTGATCGGTAGGGGTGCGGGTTGTCGGACCCTGCTGATCTCATATTGATGACCTATCCTGAGGATAGACAGCAAAATTGTAGCATTGCACAACCCTTTAAAGGGATTTTGTTCTTCAGAATAGGTCATCAGTATGAGATCGGTGGGGTCCCGACTCCCAGCATACCTGGGAGGAAGCCAGGGCGCTCATCAGAGTTTTGGTGAGCACAGTGGTCTCTCAGCTTACAAAGCCCAATGCTTGGTATCGCAGCTCAGCCCTTTTGAATGGGACTGAGCTGCACCCCGGTCATATGACTGACGTCACATGACCTAGGAGGGCTAAGCATTCACAGTCATATGACCGGGGTGCAGCTCAGTCCCATTCAAAAGGGCTGAGCTGCGATACCAAGCATTGGGCTTTGTAAGCTGAGAGACCACTGTGCTCACCAAAACTCTGATGAGCGCCCTGGCTTCCTCCCAGGTATGCTGGGAGTCGGGACCCCACCGATCTCATACTGATGACCTATTCTGAGGAACAAAATCCCTTTAAAGGGGTTGTGCAATGCTACAATTTTGCTGTCTATCCTCAGGATAGGTCACCAATACCAGATCGGCGGGGTCACGACTTGCGGGACCCCCACCGATCAACTGTTTGAAGTGTCAGAGGCGCCTAAATTAAACCAGAGGTAATTACACTACTATTGCTTTAAAAAGCAGATTGGTTTGGGTGCCAGTAGTCGGACCGCCGCCAATCTGATATTGAGGACCTATCTGAAAATAGGTCATCAATACTGTAGCACTGCGCAACCCCTTTAACACTGAGAGAATGGAGAAGGAGAGCAGAGAGAGCCATCAGAAATACGATCAGTGTCATGGCAGATTTTATGTCAAATTCAGCAGCATGGGCAGCTAGGTGAAGGACTTACACACACTCTGCAGAATTAAAATGGAAGAAATCTCTAATGAACACTATTTAGAACGTTACTTAATTGTGCATTTACAAATAAAGCAAATAAGCAACAAAAAAAAAAAAAAAAAAAAAAATCAGTAAAAAAAGGTGTCCATAGCTTTTAACCACCTAGCTGTTTTGCCCGAGTCCAGCTCGGGCAGTGTGAAAAGTACCTAACTGGAAGGGGGAGGGCTGCTTTAGATGGCGATATCTCCTCAATGCAGCTAGAAACATGTCACTGGTCTTGTCTGAAAGCTGACAGTCCAAGCTTTCATACAAGACCAAAATGACAGCTAAAGTCCAAGCAACAGAGGGAAAAATAAAAAAATAAAAAATAAAAAAAAAAAAAAAAAAAAAAATCGCTGTTAGAAATCAAGTCGGGAATAATCGCAAGTGAAACCTGTTTTTACTTGCATTTTCAGCTGCATTCACAGCATCCCGATTTCTATCAATGATATCTTTCTCTGTCATGAACATATTGCATTTTGGTATTGTCTGAAAGCTTGGAATGTCTGTTTTCAAACAAGATCAGTTGCATGTTTCTAGATGGTACCATTCAGGAGGTAGCAGCATCTAAAGCAGCCGTCCACCCTCCAGTTAGCTATTTTTCCCACTGCTGCAGCTCCACTCTGGCAAAACAGGTGGTTAAAGAGGTATTCTAGGAGAAACATTGATGGCCTATACTTAGGACCCCCACTAATTGATTTGCAATAAAGAAGATAGTTGGAGTACAGACATACAGGCTCTCCAGGAATCGGGATGCTTGAGTGGGAAGGCCAAACCATTGTCGATAGCAGCAATCTTGATGATGGGTTCTCTTACTAAGATCCAATCTGAATCCTAAGGAGAAGCAAATGGTTAAGAAAAAACTTCTGATCACAGCTTTGATAGATGTTAATTGTCCATAAAAACCACGTGAATACTGACCCTGGCCGCTGCATTCTCCATGGGGTAGTCGTACTTTATCAGCCAGTTGTCATTGCCTCGATCTGAGGAAACAAGTCAATGCAGAAATATCAGTAAGCTGCATAATACAACACCTACACACATTTTACATATATATGTAATTAGGCTTTGCCATGTCTTCCTATATTGTCCCGATGGAGGCCAAAGAACAGTCTTAAAGGACTTGTCCCACAAAAAATATTCTACACTTTTCAAGCCAGCCCCTGGATCTGAATACTTTTGTAATTGCATGTAATTAAACATTTTATATAGCCACTGAGTTATTCAATAAAATGTATCCGTATAGCGCCACCTACTGTTTGTTTTTTCTTATTTCTTTGACCTGCTCACTGAGATGGCCGCACATGCTCAGTGGTCATCCTTCAGCTGCCTCCCGAGCTGTGATAGGGAGAGCTGGGACACGCCCCCTGAGCTGTGATAGGGAGAGCTGAGACAGGCCCCCTGAGCTGAGATAGGGAGAGCTGAGACACGCCCCCCTTAGCTACAGCAGAAAAGACACCCCTTGAGCTGTCAGCTTGATATAAATCTAGCAGAGCAATCAGTGGGGAGATCTCTGGATCCATGTGAGGTACAGGGCTGGTTCTAGCTTTGTTAGAAAGATATTGTCATGTACTGTATGATGTCTGATTTTATTACAGTCATGGGACAACCCTTTTAAGGCCTCAGTCGGATGTATGGAGCCCTATGGATACTATTGATGTATATACCTGCTCACATGAGCATTTCTACAGGGATACCAGAGAATAAAAACTGATTTAAATGGGGTGTAGGCGATATATACGGCCACGACTTTTAGCTGGATTGGGTTACAGATGTCACAATTATAAATTTCAAAAACTCCATGTATTATTGTCTTCTCTACCTTGCGGTGACCACGTACATTTTTCTCAGCAGATTCTGCATTTTAATAGGATCAGGTGGAAATTTAATAATATCTTTGGGACCTGCCTGAGGCTCCACCAATGAGATGTGGGATTTCAACCCGTCTGATCCAACTGTTTTCCAGGTGGCACCACCAGCATTCATATGTATGGGGGGTAAGGGGGACTTCTGACCCCTTAAAAGGGTTGTGTCACGAAAAATATTCTACTGTTTTCAAACCAGCACCTGGATCTGAATACTTTGGCAATTGCATGTAACTGAAAACTTAGCATAGCCACTGAGTTATTCAATAAAATATATCTATACAACCTACAAGTTTGTGAGCCAGATAAATATATATGTGCCCCAGAATGGCTCAATATACAACTATACCCAAAAGAGAAAGATAACGGGGGACTCAAATATCATTAAAATTAAATTTTATTATATGTCATCATATTAAAATTAATACATAAAATTGCCATTATAAAGGTGGTGGTCACATGTCAGGTATACAACATACATAAAACGGGGCAATCAGAATCGGCCTCATACAAAAGTTCTAAATGGACAGAACTCCCAAAATACAAAACAATAAATCAAGTAAAATGCCAGTCTGCGAAACTATAGTAAACAGTATCAGTACCTCAATGTCAAAGTTATTCTATACAACAATGTCTATGGGAAATCAAAAATGCCAATGTTATACAACCTTAACTGCTGCCCCGTACCCCGACGCGCGTTTCACTGCTGCTTCATCAGGAGGTGAGTATATTGTGTACATAAGGTCCTATTTATATCCCTCTTACTCTAATTATAATGTGTTCAATATTACCTTATTCCTATCACGCCGAGCGCCACGAGGTGTACCGGAAGCAGCGTCCCGGAAGTGACATTTATATTTATAATTACCACTCTCAAACTTACATTGTAATATACTCGAATTTAGAACTTAGCATTTCCATAATACCCCATTATATGCTCTTAATTACAGATGTTGCATGAGTATTGTGCCATATCAATATCGAGTGATACCTCCGCTCCTCGGTCACCGGAAATGACATCCCCAAGTCCGAGACTGCGTTCCAGTATGGAGCGCAGACGGAAGTCCGGTATATCGAGTCTTTGGTAAGTATCATCAGTGGGGATTGCGTTCCACGCTGGAACGCAAAGACCAAAACCCGATATTTGTCATTTTATACATCATATGTGCCGAATATCCATAATCACTATACATAAATGGACTTATACCTAATGAATCTAATGAATCTATACCTAGTAAGGGGGTAAGGGGGACTTCTGACCCCTTAAAAGGGTTGTGTCACGAAAAATATTCTACAGTTTTCAAACCAGCACCTGGATCTGAATACTTTGGCAATTGCATGTAACTGAAAACTTAGTATAGCCACTGAGTTATTCAATAAAATATATCTGTATAGCGCCACCTGCTGTTTGTATTTTTTTCTTATTTCTTTGTTCTTCTCAACAAGATGGCCGCACATGCTCAGTTTCATCTGCCTCCTGAGCTGTGATAGGGAGAGCTGAGACACGCCCCCTGAGCTGTGATAGGGAGAGCTGAGACACGCCCCCTGAGCTGCAGCAGAAAAGACACTCCCCTTGAGCTGTCAGCTTGATATAAATTTAGCGGAGCAATGAATGAGAAGATCTCTGAACCCATGTGAGGTACAGGGCTGGTTCTAGCTTTGTTAGAAAGAGATTGTCATGTCCAATATGATAGCTGATTGTCATTTTTTACATTAATCTTGAGATAACCCTTTTAAGGACCACAGGACAGTTTTCGTTTTTACTTCACAGCATTCAATCAGGCCGAACTTCTTTATTTTTATGTCCAAGTAGCAGTTTAGGGCCTTGTTTTTTGCAGAGGAAGTTGCAGAGTCATTGTACATATCAGTTAATGCTTAAAAGGGTTATCCCATGATTGATTTAAAAAATGAAAATCATCATATAATACATGACAATCTCTTTAACAAATCTAGAACCAGCCCTGTACGTCAGATAGATCCAGAGATCTCCACATTCATTGCTCTGCTAGATTTATATCAAGCTGGCAACTCAGGAGGCATATCCTTTCTGCTGCAGCTCTCTCCCTATCACAGCTCAGGGGGTGTGTACTTTCTACTGCAGTCCTCTCCTTATTACAGCTCAGGGGGTGTGTCCTTTCGGTTGCAGCTCTCTCTGTAACTCTCACAATTTCTAGCACTAGAGATACCTGGTGGCAATTGGAGAAATTGAGCATGTGCGACCACCTCAGTAGGTGGACGTCCACACTACTATACAGTTTAAACACCAGGGGGCGCCATTATAATGAACTAAAGAGAAAATCTCACAACTGGGCATTTTTGTAACAGAAAGAAAACTACACAGATACTAGTTTTTCATGCTGAACCGTATTAAAATAACACTTAATGCTGCCATAACCCTTTTTATTATTCGCAGTTTACCAACTGACAAAATCACTAATGTCTACACTTATTCAATATTAATTGTTGACATAATTTAAAAAAATTAAAATGTGTTTATTGCATTATTCTTCTTTTGTGTTGACATTTTACTTTATTGTAAACATTTTTGAATTATTTTGAACCTTTTTTTTTTTATAGTCCCAATACAAATTTTAACCATTTTTTTTTTTGTAACCTAATGTCATATGGATAGATGACAAGATGTCTGTGCACGTAAAATGACTCCGGTATGCCTTTACTGGGGCTTATACGAGGGACCTTATTGTAACCTCCTGGATGACAGCATCAAACCGTCAGCCCCATCTATCACAATGCAGGAGCTGGCAGTGAGGCGAAAAAGCGAACCCCCTCCGGCGGGTGATCGTGTGGGCACAGGCTCAGTGCCCTGTGCAAACAGCTACAAGTTTGTGTGGATGCAGGAAGGGGTTAATATATATATATTACAAAAAAAAAAACGGAAACGACTTTCCTATTAGTGTTTTAATGCGTCACATGATCTATCTGATGTTTATTTGCTATAAAGCTAAATTTAAAAAAAACTCCTGCTCTCGACCCTTACGTGATTTTGAGGGGGGAAGACGGGCAGGAAGCGCAGGTGGAGCGACTGATGCCACGAATGTTTTCCATACACGACTGTGATGTTAGGTTTTGTGGTCAAGGATCTAGTGGGGTTTAAACGTGTGTCGACCTCGTATTGTACTTACAGGGGTTGCACCAAGATCTAACACTGATTCCATATCCACAGGGAATGGGATAAGTAAATGCAGGGGCGGATTGGCCATAGACCTTACAGGGAAGTTTCCCGGTGGGCCAATGCCCAGGGGGGCGGCCAGTGGAACTTTTTGGGGATGTGTTTTGTGCTGCGGGCAGTATTTTGTGATGGACTGTGGTATTTGGCTCTGTAGGGCGGTATAATGTGCCACAATATGGTATCGCTGGTCCTGCCTTCCATCAATTTGGACCAGACTACAAAATAGGGCCACTTTTCATATTTTTCTCCAGGGCCACTTTAAGCTCCCAGTCCGTCCCCGAGTACCTAATTAGTGGGAGTCCTTCCGCCGATCATAAGAATGGAGGTCCTGTTTCCCCCTGCATAAATGAGCGGCAGTCAAGCATGTTCCCCGACAGGGGCATAAAATACTAAAAGTGGCCCCGTTTTGTCGTCGGGTCTAAATTGATGGAAGGCAGGGCCAGCAATACCATATTGTGGCACATTATACCACCCAACAGAGCCAAATACCACAGTCCATCACAAAATACATCCCCAAAAACTTCCACTGGCCGGCCATGAGGAGGGCCCAGGTGGCCCCCTGGGCATCGGCCCACCGGGAAATTTCCCTGTAAGGTCTATGGCCAGTCGGCCCCTGTTCCCCGACTCCATTCCAGGGCCTGCCAAAGAGAAGCCAAGTGCAACGCTATCTCTGGGAGTCCCACAGAGGAATGGAGCGGCACCATCGATACAGGGAGACCCGGGCCCCCATTCTTGTGGGCCTCCCAGCAGTTGTGGAGACATGGTACATGATTTTGGCAAAACCCTTAACAAGCAGCGGAGTAAATGTACCTGTATTCCGGATTATGTAATCTAAGACCACCAGCCTCTCAAACTGTAACTGTAGCTGCCGATTGGTATTTTCAGGGAGGGGTTCCGCCTCAAACCTCCGCAGCCAATAATCTGCATCCTTATAGCCTTTAACAAACAGCTGGAAGGAGCCAACCTTGGGAGAAAAAAAAACATAAAATATAGAGATATAGAAACGCCTGCTCTCAGTGCTCCCCTTACTAGAGACGTGGCCGCCATTCCTGCCCTGTCAGGTATGAGACTCAGTTTTGATCACTTCTCTTTGGCCAATACAGAAGGTCCTACATCTTCAAAACTTGTAGGAAGGAGCCCCAGTCACTACAAAGTCCAGAATGCTTTATACCTGAATGTACATTTAACCCCCCACCGACAGCCATTTTCGTTTTTCTTCTGCTCGCCCAAAAGCCATAACTTTTTTTCCTTTCACATAACTTAATGTGTCTTGTTTTTTGTAAAGTTGTACTTTCTAATGGCACTTTTTTATATTCCATACAATGTAGTGGGAAGCTAAAGAAAATTTACTGATGGGGTGGAATTGGAAAAAAAAAAAAAAACACCTCAATTGCACCATAGTTTTACAGGTTTTATATAGTTTTGGTAAAAAAAAAAAAAAAAAAAAAAAAAAAAAAATTCTTCTGCCATATTCTGACAACCCTTTTTTATATATCTGTCTACTGAGCTCTGTAATGTCTCTTTTGGCACCGAGCCATTTGTAGTTTTTATTTGATACCATTTTGAGTATATACGGTATGACTTTTAATCACTTTTTGTACAAATCTTTTTCAGGAGGTGATTCAACCAGAAATCTGGTTTCACAATTTTGTTTTGTTTTTTTCTTTACATTTAAAAAAAAAATAATAAAATGTAAAAAACTATATTTTAATTTAGTTTTAGGCCCCTTAGGGGACTTCATCATGCGATCATTAGATCACGTCTACAACAGACTGTAATAGCTTACTGGGATTGCAGTCCATAGGAAAATCTCTGTGATCCTATTTAAAGTGCATCTGTCAGCAGTTTTGTCCCCATGACACTGGCTGACCTGTTACGTGTGCACTTGGCAGCTGAAGACATCTGTGTTGGTCCCATGTTCATATGTGCCCGCATTGCTGAGAAAAATGATGTTTTCATATATGCAAATTAGCCTCTAGGAGCAACGGGGGCGTTACCATTACACCTAGAGGCTTTGCTCTCTCTGCAACTGCCGGGCCCTCTGCACTTTGACTCACAGAGCCAGACAGTGAAAATGTCATCACTCCTGGTCCTGTCAATCAAAGTGGAGAGAGCGCAATAGTTGCAGAGAGAACAGAGCCTCTAAGTGTAATGGTAACGCCCCCGTTGCTCCTAGAGGCTCATTTGCATATATTAAAACATCATATTTCTCAGCAATGCGGACACATATGAACATGGGACCAACACAGATGTCTTCAGCTGCCAAGTGCACACGTAACAGGTCAGCCAGTGTCATAGGTACAAAACTGCTGACAGATGCCCTTTAAGAAGTATGGCCATCTCAGACATTGATGGTATATCGCTAGGATATGTCATCAGTGTCAGATAGGTGCTGGTCCCACCTGTGGGACCGGCTCCCATCTCTAGAACAGGGCCCTTTTGTTTGACGCAGCTGTTTTAGGGTTAGCTCTTCGGAGAGGAGTTGTACTTTATTACTTTATTACTAAATGAGGCTATAGATTTATCCAAAGGTTGTTACAAGACCAAAAAATGTATATTATTTTATGTACCGGGACTTTTATTTAAGGAGTTTTCCAGTAGAGAAAATTTGGTGGCTGAGAGGGAAGTAAAAGGTATAAGAAGCCATACTCATCTTATTGATCCCTTGCTGCTCCCGTCCACCACTGGTCTCTACTTCCCGGTCCTGTCTCAACAAACAGGAAATTCCCACTCAGCCAATGAGTGGCTGAGGCAGAAGTGATTGGCTGAGCAGGTATTTCTAGTGTGTAGAGAAAGGACTGGGTGGTAGAGACCAGTGGGGAATAGTACATAGGTCAGGACATACCTGAGTGTGCCCCAAGAACAGGAATATGGTCAGACCACCCTGGGGCCCTTTAAAGAGGACCTCTCCCCGCTCCTGACATGTCTGTTTTAATACCTTCATGCATCCCCCATGTAATAACAATTCTGGAGCCTCTATTCTTATGTCTCTATGTTGTGCCATTCCTTTATTATTCCTGCTAGAAGTTATGAATGAATTGCTAGCAGTCTGCAGTAAGGGTACAGAGGGAGGTAACCAGTTGGGGGTGTGTACCTGCACAGTCTGAAAATGGCAGCACTGATTGGATAGAGTGAGACTGTGCAGGTACACACCCCCAACTGGTCACCTCCCCTCTGTACCCTTACTGCAGACTGCTAGCAATTCATTCATAACTTCTAGCAGGAATAATAAAGGAATGGCACAACATAGAGACATAAGAATAGATGTTCCAGAATTGTTATTACATGGGGGATGCATGAAGGTATTAACAAGCATGTCAGGAGAGGGGAGAGGTCCTCTTTAACAGGCCATGGGCTGTCTGCCAATAGTAGACATGGGCCTTGATCACATGACAGGGCTTGACAAGTTACATGACTTATTTAAAGAGTTATTTCCATCACAGAAAGCTATGACAGATCTCTACAGGCAGTCGTCGTTACCCCTTCATTCTCAGAACCAGCTGAGTCCCTTCCGCAAGTGGTAGCACGCCCCAACAATATGCCATCAGTATCTGTGAGGAGGATGACCCTTTATGCATTTTTATCATTTTAGCGTTTTCTTTTTACAGAACTGAAAACGAGCGCAGATGTCTAATCGTGAAGCGCTTTAATCGTATGCAGTCCACCAAGTCAACACTGCGCCCACCGGGCAGCATGAGCAGGCAGTCTGCATCCATACCAGCTATCGGTCCTTCTGCCTTACCTTAGGAGGCAATCCAATCCGATTAAACCGCTGACCAACTTTTGGCACTTTTTCCAACGCCAGCCGCTTCCCTCTGGACTTGACGCGGTCTATGGCGCTGTAATTAAACGTTTCACTGGCTAAGTATACAACCTGCAATAAAGCATAGAGCAGAGCTGACCATCTAGAAGGAGTACAGGAATCCAGAGCTACGTCAACAGATCACGTTTCTATAATGAATATGAAAGTACAATGTAGGGGAAGATCTGAGAGCGGGCAGGGCGCCTCGTGGGCTTCTAAGGCTACTTTCACTTTTGCGTTGTTAATTCCGGTATTGAGATCTGGTGGAAATTATACGGATCCCATGTTGAACTGTCTGCAAAAAAAAAACGGATAGCTTTCCGTTTTTTTGTGGACCCATAGACTTCAATGGGGCTATGTCCTGATTCAAGTATATGACATGTTTCATTTGTTTTATGGAGCCATGGAATGTAAGAAAAGGGCCCATAGAAGTGAATGGGTCAGTATGTAATCCGCAAAAAAAAAGGAACCGCATTTTTGCGGACAACATACGGCCGTCTGAATGAGCCCTAAAGGGGTTGTGCAGCGATTTATATTAATGACCTATCATCAGTATCAGATCAGTGGGGTTCTGACACCCAGCACCCCCGCCGATCAGATGCTTGAAGAGGAGGTGGCGCTCCATGCAAGCACCGCTTCCTGTTCATTACCCTGCACTTCATCTCAGAAGTGCAGAGTAAACATGAGTACTCGCTCCGTTCACTTGAAAGTAGTGAGTACTTGTAATCACACTACGCCGACGCTCCACAGGAGACGACATATAGTGTAATGACCTCCTCGTGAAACAGCTGATCGGTTGGGGTGCCAAAGAATAGGTCATCAATATAAAATCACTGCACAACCCCTTTAAAAGGGGTTCTCCGAGTTATATACATTGATGACCTATCCTCAGGATAGGTCATCAATATCAGATCGGCGGGGGTCCGACACCCGGCACCCCCGCCTATCAGCTGTTTGAAGAGGAGGTGCGCGCCGTATCAGCGCTGCCTCCTCTTCATTGTTTACATGCTGGCCGTAACATGGGTAGTGGTGAGTAGGTGTAATTACACCTCACCGCCCCATTCATTTCAATGGGAAGAATCACTCCAATACCAGTTTATGGAAGCGATTCTTCCCATAGAAATGAATTGGGCGGTGAGGTGTAATTACACCTACTCACCACTACCCATGTTACGGCCAGCATGTAAACAATGAAGAGGAGGCAGCGCTGATACGGTGCGCGCCTCTTCTTAAAACAGATGACCGGCGGGGGTGCCGGGTGTCGGACCCCCGCCGATCTGATATTGATGACCTATCCTGAGGATAGGTCATCAATATTTATAACTCGGAGAACCCCTTTAATGACTCTTTCAAATAAATGATAATAATGTTTTCTAGGATTTTTATATTGATGATGGTGACCTATCCTCAAGATAGGTCATCAATATCAGATCGGCCGTTCAAAAGAGGCCACAGCGGCTTAGGCCTCTTCCTAGGTCATGTGACATCACATTCATCGGTCACATGACCTAGGTGTAGCTCAGCTCCATTCAAGTGAATAGGGATGGGCTGCGATACCAAGCACAATGGCTATCAAATGGACAGCGCTGTGCTTGGTAAGCTGCGAGGAGGCCCCTGCACTCATCGGAGCTGCGGTGAGCTCTGCAGTTTCCTCAAACAGCTGAAGGACAGGGGGTGGCGAGAGTCGGACTCTGCCAATTTTGTATTGATTACCTATCCTGATGATAGTCCAAAATAGTACATGATGGAGACAGCACACCTGATTGCAAAACTGGTGATCCTTTTTATTCCAGATACAACATCGCATCTGGAATATTAAAAAAAAATACCCAATTTTGCAATTAAAAGTTATGTTTTCACCTTAAACAGTTTTGGACTATCCATTTATGTGGGGGATTTGAATCTTACTCCTTGGGGGCGTGCACCCACCCCTTCTTATCACTTGAAGTGCTGTCTATATCGAAGTTTTGGATAAGACCATGGGTAGGCTATCAGAATGAGTATCCGGTTCCAGTGGCCCTCAAGTCTAAACGGCTAGTCCATTGTGGCTATGCGCAATTTTACTGCAAATCAGAGGCGACTCCACATCTCCGTGGAGCCACAGCCGAGTTCTAGCTGCCTGTATAATGGAGGAGTGACATTACCCGAGTGCGAGGAACAATATTCAGCTCCAGTTTTTGGTCTACTAGACTGGCTCCGGCTTCGGACAGATAGCCCTGGTTCAGAACAAGACAGTCCCTCCCGAAACAGCAGGGGCAGCACAGCTTCTGCAGCCACTTTGTCCACTTGGGGTTCAGCTGGCCGTAGGGCTCCTCTGTTTTTGGTTTGAAGACGGCAATGATTTCCTGGAAGATAAAGGAGAACGTCATGCGGACAATGCTTCATCAAGAGGTCAGGGAGACCTCACGTTTCTATCCTAGGACTTTCACCCCCATCATAACATTGTGAGACCAGTCACCCATTCCTAATGTGAACCAACGTCATCAGCGAAGTATGGAAACTAAAAGTTACAAAAAATTTACACTTCAGAAGTTCTGATCTGCATTTTACATAATATTTCATAAAAAGAATTAAAAGAAACAAAACCACACAACTACAGTGCATAGCACTGGAGCACGGAGACAAGCTTCCTCTTTTGAAGATGATGCCAGAATAAGTGTCCTAGAAATCAGCCGCCTGACTCGTGATGAGTGTGAGGAACATTAGTCACTGGTCACCTCCATAGCTGGGACTAATGGGGCAGAAATAGGGAGACATAACATAAATGCTGACCAGGCAGACATCATGTATGTGCCGCTCTACAGGGGCCACTAACACTCCTATGTACTGGACATTAACGGGGAAGGGAGGAAGGAAAGGAAGGAGGGAAAGAGAGCAAGGAAAGGAAGGAGGGGAAGGGAGGAAGGAAAGGAAGGAGGGAAAGAGAGCAAGGAAAGGAAGGAGGGAAAGAGAGCAAGGAAGGAAGGAGGGAAAGAGAGCAAGGAAAGGAAGGAGGGAAAGAGAGCAAGGAAAGGAAGGAGGGAAAGAGAGCAAGGAGGGAAAGAGAGCAAGGAAAGGAAGGAGGGAAAGAGAGCAAGGAAAGGGAGCAAGGAGGGAAAGAGAGCAAGGAAAGGGAGCAAGGAGGGAAAGAGAGCAAGGAAAGGGAGCAAGGAGGGAAAGAGAGCAAGGAAAGGGAGCAAGGAGGGAAAGAGAGCAAGGAAAGGGAGCAAGGAGGGAAAGAGAGCAAGGAAAGGGAGCAAGGAGGGAAAGAGAGCAAGGAAAGGGAGCAAGGAGGGAAAGAGAGCAAGGAAAGGGAGCAAGGAGGGAAAGAGAGCAAGGAAAGGGAGGAAGAGGGAAAGAGAGCAAGGAAAGGGAGCAAGGAGGGAAAGAGAGCAAGGAAAGGGAGCAAGGAGGGAAAGAGAGCAAGGAAAGGGAGCAAGGAGGGAAGAGAGCAAGGAAAGGGAGCAAGGAGGGAAAGAGAGCAAGGAAAGGGAGCAAGGAGGGAAAGAGAGCAAGGAAAGGGAGCAAGGAGGGAAAGAGAGCAAGGAAAGGGAGCAAGGAGGGAAAGAGAGCAAGGAAAGGGAGCAAGGAGGGAAAGAGCAAGGAAGGGAGCAAGGAGGGAAAGAGAGCAAGGAAAGGGAGCAAGGAGGGAAAGAGAGCAAGGAAGGGAGCAAGGAGGGAAAGAGAGCAAGGAAAGGAGCAAGGAGGGAAAGAGAGCAAGGAAAGGGAGCAAGGAAAGAGAGCAAGGAGGGAAAGGAAGGAAGGGACAGGGAGGGAGGAGGGAAAGGAAGGAAGGAAGGAAGGAGGGAAGGAGGAAGAAAATGAAAAATGTAAAAGGAAAGGGTGGGAGAGAGGAAGGAAGAAAAGGAAGGAGGTAAAGGAAAGGAAGGAAAGGTTATCCTGCAAGAAGCAGTAGTAATTCCATCCAGGACAAGAGGCTCCATTCTACATCCCCTCCAACGCCCCTTCTCTGACTTGGCAGAAAGCTGCACCCTGTCCTGATCACAGCCTAACCCTATTTAGAGGATCCTCCAGCCATCCTATGGGTACGCCAATTAACATTACGCTGCCCCCACTTAAGTCTTTCTCCCATCAATGAAGTAGGAAGTGATCATCTCTGATCATAGAGAAATGCAACGTCTTCCATGGATGAAAGAGGGGTAACAACCTCCACACACCAAAGACTGGGCCATACATTCAATGAACACATGCAAGAGTAGTGAAGGATCTGCTCCGGGAAAAATCGGCTCTTGATGATCAAGGATCTACATGTCGTGGTAGATCTTTGCAGAATTTAGAATCCAGTTAGATGGTAATTCAGCTGTTGAATATGTTAAATTATTATTCAAAATGGCCGCTGCCTGGTCCCATTACAGCCACTCCCCTCAATTGCACAAAATTAAAGATTGAGTGAATGGAAAGAACGTGGGATGAAATCTAAACCACATACACGGCAGTAGTAAAGTGCAGAAAACAGCCGGGTTTCCTTTACTTAAACATGAACGGCTGTTTTGTTATTCTAATGAGAGCTGTAGATAGTGAAGGCTCCGTTCCGGCTGAGATGATAGGCGCCAACACAAAATCAATAACAAGCAACCAACCGGTCTGATAGAAGAAATGGAAATAGAAACTCAGCAGATGCAGAATACAGATAACGCAAGGACGCAAACAACAACATTAGACGGGAAGATAACTGAAGAGAGGTGAAATGGGAGGACGGGTAAGGCGAGAAAGGAGGTGATAGAAATCTAAGACGTCAGGCACTTTCACTCCTGAACTCTAGAAATTACGAAATTGAGATAGGAAGGGAAGGTCGCTGATCTGCTCTTGTTTCAGAGTGCGGCTCAAACTAAACGGCTCCGCAGCTCAAAATACAGGGACGTGAAATAGAGAAAGTTCTGCGGGTAACGTATCAGGGATGGCAAAAAACACTTCACCAGCTGCCCAGATACATTAGACTTGTACTCACACATCCCGACAACCAACAAACTAATACCTACTCTTTCTTGAGGGCTTTCAAAAAATTGGCCAGTAGACCATTGACAGTAGTAGATATGGTAGGCATCCCACCATACCACCCACCCTGGTTGAGGGCTTTCGTCGAAGGGACTGCCAGACCCTGGTTGAGGGCTTTCGTCGAAGGGACTGCCAGACCCTGGTTGAGGGCTTTCGTCGAAGGGACTGCCAGACCCTGGTTGAGGGCTTTCGTCGAAGGGACTGCCAGACCCTGGTTGAGGGATTTCGTCGAAGGGACTGCCAGACCCTGGTTGAGGGATTTCGTCGAAGGGACTGCCAGACCCTGGTTGAGGGATTTCGTCGAAGGGACTGCCAGACCCTGGTTGAGGGATTTCGTCGAAGGACTGCCAGACCCTGGTTGAGGGATTTCGTCGAAGGGACTGCCAGACCTCGTTGAGGGATTCGTCGAAGGACTGCCAGACCCTCGTTGAGGGATTTCGTCGAAGGGACTGCCAGACCCTCGTTGAGGGATTTCGTCGAAGGGACTGCCAGACCCTCGTTGAGGGATTTCGTCGAAGGGACTGCCAGACCCTCGTTGAGGGATTTCGTCGAAGGACTGCCAGACCCTCGTTGAGGGATTTCGTCGAAGGGACTTGGCAGACCCTCGTTGAGGGATTTCGTCGAAGGGACTGCCAGACCTCGTTGAGGATTTCGTCGAAGGGACTGGCAGACCCTCGTTGAGGGATTTCGTCGAAGGGACTTGGCAGACCCTCGTTGAGGGATTTCGTCGAAGGGACTTGGCAGACCCTCGTTGAGGGATTTCGTCGAGGGACTTGGCAGACCCTCGTTGAGGGATTTCGTCGAAGGGACTTGGCAGACCCTCGTTGAGGGATTTCGTCGAAGGACTTGGCAGACCCTCGTTGAGGGATTTCGTCGAAGGGACTTGGCAGACCCTCGTTGAGGGATTTCGTCGAAGGGACTTGGCAGACCCTCGTTGAGGGATTTCGTCGAAGGGACTTGGCAGACCCTCGTTGAGGGATTTCGTCGAAGGGACTTGGCAGACCCTCGTTGAGGGATTTCGTCGAAGGGACTTGGCAGACCCTCGTTGAGGGATTTCATCTAATGAACTGTCAGACCCTCATTGAGGGCCTTCATTTATGGGACTGGCAGACCTAAACTCGGTGGGCCTTTACATAAGGGTCTTGCAGACCGACATGGGAGAGAGGGGAGCTGAAAGACCCTGACTTGGAGGGGCTTACAAGATGGCAATATAACCATCTCCTCTTGACTGGAAGAAACATACATAACCTTGATGGAGTTGGTCAATCTTCAGCATCACTCCTACAACCAAGGGGCTGTCAGATCCTCACACAAGTTTTTTTATCTAGGCACTATAAGACCCTAGCACAAGGGCTTTCATATGAGACACTACTACGCATCTGCAGAGTACAATATGAGTGCCGCACATGATACCTTCCACGTAAGAAGATGCATGTTACCTGAATGAATCTTTTCAGGTTGGGAGGCCCTATCAACCAAAAGGCACACCCCACCATCACCTTATTGGATCTAAGGTGGTATCCATCATCGGTTCTGAATTAAGCAAGAGAAGCAGAACGCTTCATTATGGCATAACCATAATGGACAGGACCAAGCCCTTCTAGATAGCAGCCCCTTGGTAAGGAGTAGGATAGAAGGGGTTGATGTAGACACCATGTTGGTAATGTAGAACCCTATATATGATCGGAGGATTCTCACAGTCCAGCACACTAATTAAAGAAGAACTCCTGCAAAAATTTTTATTCTCTGACCTGTTAGAAAGGTGCATGATATAATCTGTAGTGAATGTCATTTTCTTATCAGTGACTGTATCTGTGAGTTATCCCCTCTCTTCTAACTGTAGCTGTGTCATGTGACCAACTCCCTGACCTCCAACTGACCCAGGACAGGAAGCCAATTACTTCTCTATTCATTCCTATGAGACTCAGAGTGAGGCTCCCATAGGAATACATAGAGAATTAGACTTCCTGTCCACACATAAGATGCTGTGTTATCTGGTGGGTCTAATTGCTGGTCACATGACACAGATGAGAAGCATCAGGGAGATATAACTCACAAATACAGACACTGGTAAAAATAAAATGACATTCACTACAGATTACATCATGTACATTTCTAGCAGGACATGGAATAAAAAAATTTTGCGGGAGTTCTTCTTTAACATGAACTTGTGGAATAGTAATGAAGTTATCTGCGGTCATTACTCAATCTTTCCACGTGAAAATGGGCACAGATGGCAATGGGACTATAATTCAAGAGTCCACATCACATCCATGGCAAATAATATCCACGCTCTCTAAAGTAAATTTAATCCCCTGACATCGTAACCTCATAAAAGCGTCTGAAGCCAGACAAATCTAATACACATGCAATGCAGATGACTGTTCGTCATCTGACCATGACACCCCGGGCACATAGCAGGGGTTCTGCATCTGTGTAACATACGACCCACGCAGCAGAGGTCCCAGGGACCGGGAAAATGTGCCCTTATGGTCCGTGCAGTCCTTACTTTACCCTCTTCCTAGGGCAGGAATCAGCAACCTTCGGCACTCCAGCTGTTGTGAAACTACAATTCCTAGCATGCTCCATTCATTTCTATGGATGGTCTGAGAAGAGCAGAGCAAGTATGCATGCTGGGAGTTGTAGTTTCAATACAGCTGGAGTACTAGAGGTTGCCTACCCCTGTCCTATGGTAACGGGAACTGGCAGCGCGGAATAATTGGGAATGTGGCATCAAAGTGAAGGAGACATCAAGCAGGAAGGTGCAGGAATCCTTGGAATGTCAAGTATGCCATAAGTGGAACATCTCCGCTCCGTCCTCCTTACACACTCACGTCAAGTGCACTGTGCTGAGTGAGTGCAACAAGTCACTATAAGAGTGCACTTAGAGATTAGGAAGTCCCATTGTGTCAAAATGGGGACGCAACTGCTGGTAATGGACCTCCCTCCCCAGTGTCAGATACCTAGGGCCCACCAGGGAAATTTATTTTGGGGGCCAACCATACGGATACATTAAAATATAATAAATAATCTAACATAGGCTGGATGAGGGGCTGTACATTGAATATATGTATGTAGTGCAGTAAGTCTACTGTGTTATGTATCACTTGTGCAGGGGGTGGGAGACTAGGGGCCCACCGGGGGATTCCCCTGTACCCCTGTGGGATAGTCCGAGCCTGCCCCTCCCCCTTCCACCCTGGAAAATAATCAACAGGTCCTTTCTTATTTGATCCCCATTCGAGTTTGCGAATGCTGAGGTTTCGGTGGAGATGGGAGGAGCCTGTACAGAGTCAACCCCTGAGGAGCAGGGTCAAGCTGAGCTAGGGCCTGCTCAACACTGGAGCCTCTGCAGAGCATGTATATAGGGCACATGAAATTGCTTGTTATTTTTTGCAGGAAACTGTCTGGAGGGAATTTATCAAGTAATTGATAAAATGAATTAAAGGGGTTGTCCCACAAAAAAATATTCTACAGTTTTCAAACCAGAACCTGGATATGAATACTTTTGTAATTGCATGTAGTTAAAAATTTAGCATAGCCACTGAGTTATTCAATAAAATCTATCTCTATAGCGCCACCTGCAGTTTATTTTTAATTTTTTTTTTTATTTCTCCTGCTCATTGAGATGGCCGCACATGCTCAGTTTCATCCATCAACTGCCTCCTGAGCTGTGATAGGGAGAGCCGAGACACGCCCTCTGAGCTGAGGCAGGGAGAGCCGAGACACGCCCCCTGAGCTGAGGCAGGGAGAGCTGAGACACGCCCTCTGAGCTGAGGCAGGGAGAGCCGAGACACGCCCTCTGAGCTGAGGCAGGGAGAGCTGAGACACGCCCTCTGAGCTGAGGCAGGGAGAGCTGAGACACGCCCTCTGAGCTGAGGCAGGGAGAGCCGAGACACGCCCCCTGAGCTGAGGCAGGGAGAGCTGAGACACGCCCTCTGAGCTGAGGCAGGGAGAGCCGAGACACGCCCTCTGAGCTGAGGCAGGGAGAGCCGAGACACGCCCTCTGAGCTGAGGCAGGGAGAGCTGAGACACGCCCTCTGAGCTGAGGCAGGGAGAGCTGAGACACGCCCTCTGTGCTGAGGCAGGGAGAGCTGAGACACGCCCTCTGTGCTGAGGCAGGGAGAGCTGAGACACGCCCTCTGAGCGGAGGCTGAAAAGACACTCCCCTTGAGCTGTCAGCTTGATATAAATCTAGCAGAGCAACGAATGTGGAGATCTCTGGATCCATGTGAGGTACAGGGCTGGTTCTAGATTTGTTAGAAAGTAATTGTCATGTACTATATGATGTCTGATTTCCATTTTTTACATTAGTCATGGGATAACCCCTTTAATAAAGTTGCAATATATGGAACAAGTGGCATTTTGAGTAAGAAGGCTTGGCGGGAGCAGGCACAGCCTCATTTGCTGGCTGGATTAATTTTTTCATCACATTATACACTGCTCGTTTCCATGGTTACGGCCACCCTGCAATCCATCAGTGGTGGCTGTGCTTGCTCAGTACAGTAAAATGCGCCGGCCTCTGTGGTGGACGGGACCATGGGAAGCTGGTGCTTTTGACTATAGGGTGCAAGGACGACCACCACTGATGGATTGCAGGGTGGCCGTAACCATGGAAACGAGTAGTGTATAAGGCGATGGAAAAATGAATCCAGCCAGCAAAGGAAGCAATATGGACAATCACAATACATTAGTAAGTGTCTTGTATTAACTTTCTCTACACGATAAATGGAACTTACTGAAGTGACAAAACCCCTTTAATAAATCTCCCCTTGGTGCAATATTCCAGAAAGCAGCACCCGGGTCCAATACCTGATGGAGGATCTGCCTCAAACATTCACGAGAGATTAAAAAAACCTTCTCTTTGTGGATCCACAGCTGCATTGCGCACACCCTTTCCAGTACTGGATGTTTCACTGTACTTAGCCAAAATCTTCAAATCGTCTAAAGCTGGACATACGCGTCAGCAGTTTATTCAGCGTCTTGCCACAGTACAGTCATGGCCAAAAGTTTTGAGAATGACACAAATCTTCTATTTTCACATGATCTGCTGCCCTCTGGTTTTTATGTGTGTTTGTCAGATGTTTTTATCACATACAGAAATATAATTGCAATCATATTATGAGTAACAAAAGCTTATATTGACAGTTAGAATGAGTTAATGCAGCAAGTCAATATTTGCAGTGTTGACCCTTCTTCTTCAGGACCTCTGCAATTCTCCCTGGCATGCTCTCAATCAACTTCTGGACCAAATCCTGACTGATAGCCGTCCATTCTTGCACAATCAATGCTTGCATTTTGTCAGAATTTGTAGGTTTTTGTTTGTCCACCCGTCTCTTGATGATTGACCACAAGTTCTCAATGGGATTAAGATCGGGGGAGTTTCCAGGCCATGGACCCAAAATCTCTATGTTTTGTTCCCTGAGCCATTTAGTTATCACCTTTGCTTTATGGCAAGGTGCTCCATCATGCTGGAAAAGGCATTGTTGATCGCCAAACTGCTCTTGGACGGTTGGGTGAAGTTGCTCTCGGAGGACATTCTGGTACCATTCTTTATTCATGGCTGTGTTTTTAGGCAAGACTGTGAGAGAGCCGATTCCCTTGGCTGAGAAGCAACCCCACACATGAATGGTTTCAGGATGCTTTACAGTTGGCATGAGACAAGACTGGTGGTAGCGCTCACCTCGTCTTCTCCGAATAAGCTGTTTTCCAGATGTCCCAAACAATCGAAAAGGGGATTCATCAGAGAAAATGACTTTCCCCCAGTCCTCAGCAGTCCACTCCCTGTACCTTTTGCAGAATATCAGTCTGTCCCTGATGTTTTTTCTGGAGAGAAGTGGCTTCTTTGCTGCCCTCCTTGAGACCAGGCCTTGCTCCAAGAGTCTCCGCCTCACAGTGCGTGCAGATGCACTCACACCTGCCTGCTGCCATTCCTGAGCAAGATCTGCACTGCTGGTAGCCCGATCCCGCAGCTGAAACACTTTTAAGAGACGGGTCCTGGCACTTGCTGGTCTTTCTTGGGCGCCCTGGAGCCTTTTTGGCAACAATGGAACCTCTCTCCTTTGAAGTTCTTGATGATGCGATAGATTGTTGACTGAGGTGCAATCTTTCTAGCTGCGATACTCTTCCCTGTTAGGCCATTTTTGTGCAGTGC
Source organism: Rhinella marina (assembly GCA_900303285.1). Taxonomy (NCBI): domain Eukaryota; kingdom Metazoa; phylum Chordata; class Amphibia; order Anura; family Bufonidae; genus Rhinella; species Rhinella marina. The sequence goes on from ONZH01003968.1 coordinate 46,477, forward strand.
AATGATGACTGCACGTGTTTCTTTAGAGATAACCATGGTTAACAGAAGAGAAACAATGATGCCAAGCACCAGCCTCCTTTTAAAGTGTCCAGTGGTGTCATTCTTACTTAATCATGACAGATTGATCTCCAGCCCTGTCCTCATCAACACCCACATCTGTGTTAATGGAGCAATCACTGAAACGATGTTAGCTGGTCCTTTTAAGGCAGGGCTGCAATGATGTTGAAATGTGTTTTGGGGGATAAAGTTCATTTTCTAGGCAAATATTGACTTTGCAAGTAATTGCTGTTAAGCTGATGACTCTTTATAACATTCTGGAGTATATGCAAATTGCCATTATAAAAACTGAAGCAGTAGACTTTGTAAAAATTTATATTTGTATCATTCTCAAAACGTTTGGCCATGACTGTAGATGATAGGTGGGTTCGCCTGATATTTCGTACATAACATGTACGGCCCCTTATGGGGTGTCTATGAAGGGACAGTAATTTAAAGGGGACTGAAATACTGAGAAGCTATCCTTAGGATCGGTGACTCCCAACAACCCCAATGTTAGAAGGGGCCGCAGCACTGGGACGAGCTCTGCAGCCTTGCTTAGCACAGCGCCGTACATTGCATAGTGGCTGTGCTCGGTATTGCAGCCCATTCACTTGAATAGAACTGAGCTGTACATAGACCATGTGACCGAAGGAAATTATGTCACAGACTGAGAAAGAGACCATAGCGCTCACCTGAGTGCCGTGGCCCCTTCCAATAGCTGATCGGCCTGGGTGCCGGGAGTCGGACCCCCACTGATGACCTACACTGACGACAGCCCATCAATATTAACAACCTAGAATTCCCCTTTAAGTCCTATCCTTATTGCAATATCTCAGCGGATACAGGCAGGCTCAATCTCTTCTCCTTTTTGAGGAAAATGTGCCTGAAATCAGCAGCTATCTCAGCTGCTGAATAGGACAATTGCACAACTAGCAGTTGCCCAATACTAATAGACTATGAGAAGCAGCAATCCAGTACTAGACCTGATGGGAGTTGTAATCACTCACCCCGTCTGGTGCGGCCATCTGCCCATGGATTATCTGCTGATCCCCGCATGTAACAGGGGTAATATCAGTATAGATAATGGGCAATCGCTGGCAGGCAATTCCCATTCAGGAGCACTCCCCCTGAGGATGGCAGGCTTCCAGTATACGCCGCGCAGTGACATTTACAGGACATTTTTGCATTTGACATTTGCATTTCGAGCTGGCGGTTGCTGCAGCACCCAGGATGAAAGGCCTCGATCACTTACGGGTGTCGTGTTGCGAGCATCGTGCAGCGCAGAAGACACATGAAGACGTGTGAAATCTGTGTGACATGGGCACACTTGCCAACTTCTAGCATCTCACAGCCAAGGCCTGCCACATGCAATCACCTGCCAGCACTGCCAATGACGCAGAGACGGCGCAGAGGGCATCATTATCCTAATGGGAGGTCACGTCTATAGAATGACACCGGGCGGGGCGACACAGATGTGACGGACGGCTTTACACCAATTATCTCCCCGCAATGGCGTCGGCTGCCATCTAGACGACAGGAGGCTGCGGGCACAGTCATGTGATGGATCTGTCACTGGTTAGCCACGATGCAGATGTGAACAGAGCCTTAAAGGGGTTGTCCAGCCTTAATCCTCAGAATAGTCCGACACCAGCTCATCAGCGGGGGTTTGACACCCAGCACCCCTGCCAATCAGAAAACTAAAGGGGGGCCCGGGACTTCATCGTGCTGCCAGTGAAAGGGGAACTCGGGAGCCCTGTGTTCTGCCATTTATAGGGAACCGAGGAGTCCCATGTGTTGCCAGTTGTAGGGGACCCCAGGAGTCCTATGGGTTCCAGCTATAAGGGAACCCAGGATCCTCAGTTAAAGGGGGACTCTAGCCCTGTTGTGCTGACAGCTAATAGGGAACTGGGAGCATGAAGTGTTGCCAGCTAAAGAGTAACCCAGGAGCCCCATGGGCCCTCGGCTAAAGGGGAACCCATGGGCCCTCGGCTAAAGGGGAACCCATGGGCCCTCGGCTAAAGGGGAACCCATGGGCCCTCGGCTAAAGGGGAACCCATGGGCCCTCGGCTAAAGGGGAACCCATGGGCCCTCGGCTAAAGGGGAACCCATGGGCCCTCGGCTAAAGGGGAACCCAGGAGCCCCATGGGCCCTCGGCTAAAGGGGAACCCAGGAGCCCCATGGGCCCTCGGCTAAAGGGGAACCCAGGAGCCCCATGGGCCCTCGGCTAAAGGGGAACCCAGGAGCCCCATGGGCCCTCGGCTAAAGGGGAACCCAGGAGCCCCATGGGCCCTCGGCTAAAGGGAACCCAGGAGCCCCATGGGCCCTCGGCTAAAGGGGAACCCAGGAGCCCCATGGGCCCTCGGCTAAAGGGGAACACAGGCGTGTAACAACTAAAGGAAGAGGAACCCAAGAGTCCAATATGCAACCAGCTAAAGTGAAACCTAGGAACCCCATGAGCTGCCAACTAAAGGGGAACCCAAAAGTCCTGTATACCACCAGCTAATTGAAGGCCCAGGAACCCCATGTATAAGCATTTAAAGGGGAACCCAGTCTGCAGTCACCTAAAGGCCTAACCCAACACACAACTAAAGAGGACCCCAAGTAACCCATCCACAAGCAGCATGACGACACATCCTTCCCCCAGGCTGAGATCAGAGCGCATGTGTCTCCCAGGCCTTAGACCCTCCTCCCCCGAAGCTCCATCCATGACATCCTGGTCACAGGCGGCCGTGTGACTCTGATCATGTGACCTCACTGTCACTCCACCGTCATCCGGGATCTTACCGTCTAGTCTACAGCTCTACAATACTCGTGACTTAAAGCCATGTGAACTAGTCTTACCGCATCTCTGCTTGCTGTCAGCGAATGGAGACATTACCCTTATTTTTACATTTAGAGACAGAAGAACTTGCTGGGCCGAGGCAGAAGAGAGATTTGTAACATATAGAAGTCCCCTGGGGGCTATCACTCCTCACCTCCTCAGGGGGTTCCCGGGGTTGGTTTTAATCCTCCATCCATATCCCAGGGAATAAATCACTACGGGTTAAAAGGGGTAGTCCAAAATTAGAAAAATATGGCTGCTCCAAGCTTTACCCCAGTCCATATGTTGCGTCTGGTATTGTGGCTCAACTCCATTGAAGTCAATGGGGCAGAGTTGCATTACCGCACACAACCTGAAGACAGGGGTGGCGCTGGTTTTGAATTAAAGCAGCCATGTTTTTCTAATCCTGGACAGCCCCTTTAAGTCTCAGTATACAGCCCGTCAGCGAAGGGTCACACTTTATAGAGAGGAGAATATAAAGGCCCGCCGCTGGGATCGTTTTTTTTTAAGAGGGGTTGGTCCACCTCACACATTGGTGGCATATTCCCTAGGATATGGCACCAATGTCAGATAGGAGCGGGTCCCACCTCCGAGACCCACACCTATCTCTAAAATGGGCCTCCAAAGCGAGAGCGCATGCGCAGCGTGCTCTCTATTCCTTTCTATAGGAGTTCTGGGTATTTTCTGAAGTCACATAGAAATGAATAGAGAGTTCACTGCGCATGCGACACTTCAGGTCGGGCATTTTTGGTCAGCACATGCGCCTTTTTGATAAGCTGATTTACAGTCTTTGTGAGTATGAGGAATTAAAGGGGTTGTCACCTCTGAGACATTGGTGGCATATCGCTAAGGGGTCTCCAGAAGTGAGTGCACACGCAGTAAACTCTCCCTTCATTTCTATGGGACCTCTGAAAAACAGCTAATCATGCTCGCTTGCTTGGCTTTTTTCAGCACGCCATGCTCTCTCCTTCACTTTCAGGGGCCCATCTCAGAGATAGGTGGGGGTCTCAGAGGTGGGGACCTGCACCTACCTGACACTGGTGGCCTATCCTGGTGAATATGTCATGAGACGAGACAACCCCTTTAATTCCTCAGTATCACAAAAACAGCATACACTGACCAAAAACGCCCGACCCTGGGCTTTGTCCGTACTCAGCTTCTCCCGGGGTCCCCTTATCTATATGTACTGTGTGAACTGGGCTTACCTGACTAACCCATGGTCCAGGATTTGGGCTTACCTATTCGTTACTCATTATAGGAGGGCAATATGTGACGCTGATGTCCTTATCTCACAGAGGAAGGACTGGATACCACTGTAGCAAACTCTCAGCTGTGAGAAATACACGGATTTTCAAGACTGTCCCCATTCACTGACAGCAAGCAGAGATCATGAAAACGGTGAAGAACTGAAATCGAAAGTGTATTAAAACGTTATAGAGCCCAGGGGTCCCACCACTTACAACCAGCCATTACCCGGGACCCCACCATATGCAACCAGCCATTACCTGGGACACCATGCCTAGTGGCTGTTGTAGGGGCCACAGGGGCCCGCATCACCTCACCTCCTGCTCGTCTTTGACGAAGTAGCTGCCGCTGGAGCCCTGGTAGATCCTCTCCGGGAAGATGCCCCTGCTGATCGCCCTCTCCGCCCGCCTCACCACCTCCGTGAACTCCGGGTCGTCCGGGAAGACGTTCTTGTCCCGGTGATGGCTGCGCTCCAGCAGCGGCTGCCTCTCCCTCTCTGTGGGGGAGCCGGGGGGAGAAGGCGCCGGGACACACTGCGGGGAGGACTGCGGGATCCGAACCACTACCCCGGGCACGATCGGGAGGCGAGCGGCTGTGGGGCTAAGCTGTGCCGGGGACACCGGAGAAGGCTTAGACTGGAAGGTGTAGTCAGGATGCTCCCGCACCGGAGACACCAGGGGGCTGTTCTCGTCCATGGTGGAAATAGACACCTGAAGAGGACTGACACCTGGCGGGAAACAAGTGCCCGGGCACTGCCAGTGACAGCCGGAGGGAACAGCGACAAAAACTGCAGAACAGGTGACAACCAGCTGACTCACAACAGCTACTGGAAACTTCCGG
>ONZH01003969.1:0-19349 GCA_900303285.1 Rhinella marina
TCCGTACTTTTGGAGGAACGGGTTGACTCCTCCCCTGTCACTAGTGGCAGGGTTCTTTTGGGTCAGGTGTTATTAGGTTCCTGTGTATGAACTCTCCTACCTCTAAGGCCTGTTCATATTGGTAGTCAGCCAGGGCCTAGTTTCAGGGTTTCCTGCAGGAGGTGACCGTTTTCCTTGTTTGGTCCTTTTCCCTTCCCTCTTACGCTTGGTGTGGCTATACCCTCCACACCAGAGGGTGACAGTCATACTGACGCACAGTAACTGTTTCACTACCAGAAAGAGCTAGCTATTCATGTTGCTGTAATGCACAGTGATGTACTCCGAGATACACTCTCCCTGCAGGCCGGGATATAGCTGGTTTAACACGCTTTGTGATTAATTAATTCGGAATGAAGCGCCTTTTTTTGAAAAAAATTTGGCAAAGTGTACAAATAAAATTTTAGAGTCAATATCTCTTTATTGGATTTTACATTTTTATAGTAAACAAAACGTGCAGATGTCTTACAATCACATGGAGTCTAGAGGTTCGCAAAATATACATAGTTCAACATACATGTGATACTCATATGATGGTATATAACACATATTCGTGGGGTGTTACATATCCCCATTAGTATAAAGGAGAACATAAAAAGCACATAATTAAAGAGAAAAGGTTAAGGATTCAGTGGGGGGAAGATAGCCAGATCTGCCATTTTGAGGAGAATTTAGGGTAAGTGTGGTTCATGAGTGCCAACATTTTTTCATAGGCGCAGGTAGTCGTTTACCATGGCTATAATTTCTTGTACAGGGGGGATTGTATTGGATTTCCAATATCTTGTGATAGCTATTTTTGTGGAGAGTAGTATCTGTACAAGTACAGTGTGAGTTCGAAATGGCAAATCCGTGATACCTAAAAAAAGTAGAGCGAGCTCGGGGGATGGAGCAATCTGGATCTTAGTTACGGATGATATGAGTTGGAAACTGGATTGCCAGATTGTAGTAGGGGGCAGGATCATAAAATGTGATACAGGGTCCCTTTGGATCCACAACCTCTCCAGCAGAGATTGGATGAGCCACGATATATATGGCTTAATTTCTCCAGAGTGAGATACCATCGAAGGGCTGTGTTTATGAAAGCCTCATAATGAGAGACATAGGTTAATGTTGTGGCACCAAAAGATAAGGCAGAGGCCCAGTGTTTGGGAGAGAAGGTTTTCCCTAGCTCTTTTTCCCAGGTCAAGTATGGGCTAGATTTAAGGAAAGCATTTTAGGGGTCTAATAGAACATAGATAGGTTTGAGGCCTTTGAAGAAGGCAATGTCGATTGCCAAAGCTTAAAAATTTCTTTACAAGCGTGAATTTTGAAGGGGTCAGAGGTCTGGAGTAAGGATAACGAACCGAACCGTTTCGTTACGAACTTTCTGAGAACTACTTGTAACGAATCTGTTAAAATAACGGCGACTTTGGTGCGCTAATGCGTAATTTAGTAGCGTTTTTAACAAAGCTACATATAGAGTAGGAATGTTCAGAGAATTCGTCAGGTAGCGTACGTAGATCGTACTTGTGTAAGTCAGGTGCATGTAACATAAGAAGTAGTTTTGACAAGCTAGACTGTATGTTCGTTAGTGTGATTATGGAGTGAAAATGCGTAGAGGTCTAAACGAAACTTGTTTTGGAACTGCATGAAATTAGTTCGCTCCATTGACGTTATTGAAAGTGGAGGATGAAGTAGGTGTAATGTGCTAAATGAAGTTTCACTATTGAGGAAAGATCGAGGGATGCTATAAGGAAAGCCTTAAGGCATCCTCTTGGGGCCACTGAGGATTCGTACCGAAAGAGTCTCAGGGGATATATTGATAGATAAGGCCTGGGATTTTTGTATGTTCAGTTTATAGTATGAGAAGTTGCTAAAGCAATGAATAATGTCCATTTCGGTGGACAACGAGTGTTCCGGAGAGCTGACGGTCAGGATGACGTCATCAGCATATAATGATAGTTTGTGGGATCTATCTCCTATTGTAATCCCTTGAATTTGGCCTGATAACCTGATAGATTGTGCTAGAGGTTCTATTGAGAGTATGAAGATGAGAGGAGATAACGGGCAGCCCTGGCGGGTACCATTGGTTATTGTAAAATCTGAGGAGAGAGTGTTGTTTACATATACCCGTGCTGATGGACGTTTGTAGAGAGCATGAATAGCTCCCAGTAATGGGCCGCAAATTCCCATAGTCTGTAATACCGAGAAGGCAAATGACCAGTTTATGTGGTCAAACGCTTTCTCGGCATCAATCGTTACCAGAACCGCCTCAGCCATTTCTCTCTATGTGGTCCAGAATATTTAGCACACGTCTGATGTTCCCTATGATATGTCTGGTTTTAATGAATCCTGATTGGTCACTGTCGACTAAGGAAGGTAATAAATGCGACAGGCATAGTGCTAGTATTTTGGCGTATAATTTCAGATCAGTGTTCAGTAACGAAATAGGTCTGAAGTTTTGTGGGGCGTCAGGGGATTTTCCTGGTTTGGGGATAGTCACTATAATAGCCTGAAGCATCTAATCTGGGAGGGTACCCGTAGAGAAACTTTTTTGTAAAGCCTCTAGTAGGTGAGGAAGAAGAGTTCCACAAAAGGATTTGTAGTAGCAGTTTGACAATCCATCTGGGCCTGGGGACTTTTGTAGAGGGAGGGAGCCTATAAGTTTTTGTAGTTCAGAGGTAGTGATGGGGGAGCACAAATGTTCCAGTTGTGTAGGGGATATTGATGGTAATTGGAGGGAATTTAAGAAGGCGCAAATATCAGATTGATCTATTTGGGGAAGAGCTTCTGCTGTTTGTAGGTTATATAAAGACAAATAGTATTCTTGCAATCTATTCGCTATACCTTGTGGATCAAGGATTTGGGTATTCCCAGGGGATGACAGAATATACTGTATTCTTGATTTTCCAGCTCGGGTTTCAAGACGAGAAGCTAGTAGCTTTCCTGTTTTATTGTCTTGAGAATAATATTTTACCTTAGTTTTTTTTGAAATTTTTTCTCGTAGGTGTGTAACAGGTTCTCTCTAACCTGAATTCTCAGATCTCTTAGTTGGTCTGTGTAAAAGGGATTTATTTATTTTTTATTCTCAAGATCTTTTATCGATTGTAAGAGGTCAGAAGTTCGTTTGTCTCTTTCTTTTTTTTGCCCTAAAGCCCAATTTTAGAAATATACCTCTGATAAATGCTTTATGAGCGTTCCAGAGCATCAGTGGACAGGATACTGAACCTGCATTGTGGTGAAAAAACTCTTTTAGCGCTAGTTCCAGTTCATTTTTATAAGTAGGGTAAGACATTAAGAAGGTGTTATTACGCCAGAGACCAAATATCAAAAAGTTCTTCAGTGTGTGCCCAGTGCGCCAAGGAGGGGCCCCCTGTCTGCCGTCTAGAGGTGGAGTCAATCTCTGGGTCAGGGACTAGATTAAAATCCCCACATAACAGTAGATGACCACGTTTCACTTTATCAATTTTGCAGGCTAAGCTGTTTAGAAACCGGAGTTGATGGGAGTTTGGGGCATACACTGCCACTATGGTATAACATATGTTGTTGAGTGAGCATACTAGGATTATATATCTACTGAATTCATCGATTATGGTGTTGATGGGAGTGAAAGCGAGGGTATCTCGAATCGCAATAAGCACCCCTCTTTGCTTTTTGGGAAAGTTAGATTGTAAAATTGTGGGGAATTTGGGGTGTTTCAATCTGTGGTCATCTTTCGTGACAATATGGGTCTCCTGGGCACAGATGACATCATACTCAAGTAGTATAGCTTCCCCCATAGATAGGATCTCTTAGGGGCACAGTTTAAGAAGCTAGTTTAATGACCATGGTGATAATAAGACAATGCTAATAAAACATCACTTCTCCTTAGTCTGAGATGGAAGGCCCCAGTGCCGGGGGTCCCCCAGCTCAAGCGTCCAGAGTCTCCCTCTCACCCCATCCTCCCCCATACCCCGAGCAAGTAGGGCATGCCGATGTGACAGATTGGCTTCAGGTTATTTCAATCGTCCAAGAGTGCTACAATACAAGTGAAAAAACTGAAACGAAATAAACATAATAACCAGCAAAGAAAACAAAAGTGACCTAAAAGGCCACTGCATATAAGTGGGAAAAGTTCTCAGTGTGAAGCCAAGAACCATTGAGTATAAAACATAAGCACCGTTGTCGTCTCATGGGCAGTCCTTAGTTTTTGGTAACTCTTCTGGGTTCCACGACTTGCCAGTCCGTCTCTACATGGTGCGGCGCAGGTGCTTGTTCTTTGTTATAATCAGAAGTATCGATGTTCCAGGAAGACAGAAGGGATTCACCTTCTTCCATGGTTTTGACAATATGTAGAGATCCATCTTTGGAAACTAAAAGCTTCATTGGGAATCCCCAGCGGTATGCTATCTTGTGGTCCCGGAGAGCAAGGGTAATTGGAGCAAGCTGTCTGCGCTACCTCAGAGTGGTGGCAGATAGGTCTGCATATAATTTATCTGGTTGAAAAGGTGAGGGAAGTGACTCCCTTTTCCTTGTTTCTGCCAAAAGCATCTCTTTAATATGGTAGTAGTGCAGACGCGCCAGTACATCCCTGGAGGCAGTGGCGGGAAGATGGTTAGGCTTCGGCACCCTGTGTGCCCTATCTATTACAATATCTTGGGCTGTGAGAGAAGGTAAGATAGTTTGAAAAAGAGTACACAAGTAGCCTTTCAGCTCCGCATTAGAGACAGTCTCTGGGATACCTCGGAATTTAATATTATTTCTGCTGGAATGATCTTCTAGATCATTTATTTTATCCTGCAGTTTTTCCACCTCCGCTGTCAGCTCGTTGTGGGAGTCCACCAGGGTATTGTGAGAGGATGCAAAGTCTCCCATTTTGTTTTCTATATGAGTGACTCTAGGTAACTCTAGGACTCTAGAGTCCTTGAATTGAGGTATGGAGGGGGGAGATCAAAGAGTGTATGTCTGACTGGAGGGATTTGCTAACTTCTAATAACATAGCTTTAAGCAGGGTCCCTGATGCTGGTTGGTCTGAGGCATTAAATTGTTCCAAGTTTGGAATGGAGTGAAGGGCATCGGGGATCGGAGGTAAGTCACTCACCGGGTGAGCAGAGTCCTGGGTATCCTGTAGCCACGGCCTCCTCTTAGCTGGGCTGTTGGTAGAGGAAGGAGAAGATGGCGGCCTCCACCTGGGGGAACGATCCGCCACATCAGCATTGGAATCAGCAATGCGAGGTGAGTCTTGCTTCCTCGATTGTTTGGTGGTACCTGGTGAGTTCTGTTGCTATCTGCGTAGATCTGCAGGAGGAGGTTGGTCTTCTGTTGAGGATGGCGATGACGAGGTGGGAGAAGGCACCATGCTGCGGGACTCCGGCGGGGAGGCCGGGGAGGGAGGGTCGACTCCTTCATTGCCTTTATCTTTGTCGAAATAGAAGTCCAATTTGCCTTGTTGTTGGCGGATTCTCTTCCCTCTTGCCATGTCTAGGATAAGAGAGTGGAAGGCAACTGGTATGGCGAGTTTTGAGGACTGAAAGCTGTAAAAGAAGTCGCTAGGTGCAGGAGCTCAGGAATCATGTGGTCATAAGCCTCGGCTTCCAAGCCACGTCCCCATCCAAATAAAATTTTTAAAACTTTGCTCATCCTTAATTATGATGTAAATCACTTATATACACTCACCGGCCACTTTATTAGGTACACCTGTCCAACTGCTCGTTAACACTTAATTTCTAATCAGCCAACCACATGGCGGCAACTCAGTGCATTTAGGCATGTAGACATGGTCAAGACAATCTCCTGCAGTTCAAACCGAGCATCAGTATGGGGAAGAAAGGTGATTTGAGTGCCTTTGAACGTGGCATGGTTGTTGGTGCCAGAAGGGCTGGTCTGAGTATTTCAGAAACTGCTGATCTACTGGGATTTTCACGCACAACCATCTCTAGGGTTTACAGAGAATGGTCCGAAAAAGAAAAAACATCCAGTGAGCGGCAGTTCTGTGGGCGGAAATGCCTTGTTGATGCCAGAGGTCAGAGGAGAATGGGCAGACTGGTTCGAGCTGATAGAAAGGCAACAGTGACTCAAATTGCCACCCGTTACAACCAAGGTAGGCAGAAGAGCATCTCTGAACGCACAGTACGTCGAACTTTGAGGCAGATGGGCTACAGCAGCAGAAGACCACACCGGGTGCCACTCCTTTCAGCTAAGAACAGGAAACTGAGGCTACAATTTGCACAAGCTCATCGAAATTGGACAGTAGAAGATTGGAAAAACGTTGCCTGGTCTGATGAGTCTCGATTTCTGCTGCGACATTCGGATGGTAGGGTCAGAATTTGGCGTCAACAACATGAAAGCATGGATCCATCCTGCCTTGTATCAACGGTTCAAGCTGGTGGTGGTGGTGTCATGGTGTGGGGAATATTTTCTTGGCACTCTTTGGGCCCCTTGGTACCAATTGAGCATCGTTTGCAACGTCACAGCCTACCTGAGTATTGTTGCTGACCATGTCCATCCCTTTATGACCACAATGTACCCAACATCTGATGGCTACTTTCAGCAGGATAATGCGCTATGTCATAAAGCTGGAATCATCTCAGACTGGTTTCTTGAACATGACAATGAGTTCACTGTACTCAAATGGCCTCCACAGTCACCAGATCTAAATCCAATAGAGCATCTTTGGGATGTGGTGGAACGGGAGATTCGCATCATGGATGTGCAGCCGACAAATCTGCGGCAACTGTGTGATGCCATCATGTCAATATGGACCAAAATCTCTGAGGAATGCTTCCAGCACCTTGTTGAATCTATGCCACGAAGAATTGAGGCAGTTCTGAAGGCAAAAGGGGGTCCAACCCGTTACTAGCATGGTGTACCTAATAAAGTGGCCTGTGAGTGTACAGTGCCTTGCGAAAGTATTCGGCCCCCTGGAACTTTTCAACCTTTTGCCACATTTCAGGCTTCAAACAAAAAGATATAACATTTTAAATTTTTGGTGAAGAATCAACAAGTGGGTCACAATTGTGAAGTGGAACGAAATTTATTGGATCATTTAAACTTTTTTTGTAATAATAAAACTGAAAAGTTGGGTGTGCAAAATTATTCAGCCCATTTACTTTCAGTTCAGAAAACTCACTCCAGAAGTTCATTGAAGATCTCTGAATGATCCAATGTTGTCCTAAATGACTGATGAAGATAAATAGAATCCACCTGTGTGTAATCAAGTCTCCGTATAAATGCTCCTGCTCTGTGATAGTCTCAGGGTTCTGTTTAAAGCACAGAGAGCATCATGAAGACCAAAATCGAACTTTTTGGAAACAATACAAAACGATATGTTTGGCGCAAAAGCAACACAGCTCATCACCCTGAACACACCATCCCCACTGTCAAACATGGTGGTGGCAGCATCATGGTTTGGGCCTGCTTTTCATCAGCAGGGACAGGGAAGATGGTTAAAATTGATGGAAAGATGGATGGAGCCAAATACAGGACCATTCTGGATGAAAACCTGTTGGAGTCTGCAAAAGACCTGAGACTAGGATAGAGATTTATCTTCCAACAATGATCCCAAACATAAAGCAAAATCTACAATGGAATGGTTCAAAAATAAACGTATCCAGGTCTTAGAATGGCCAAGTCAAAGTCCAGACCTGAATCCAATTGAGAATATGTGGAAAGAGCTGAAAACTGCTGTTCACAAACGCTCTCCATCCAACCTCAAAGAGCTTGAGCTGTTTTGCAAGGAAGAATGGGCCAGAATTTCAGTCTCTAGATGTGCAAAACTGATAGAGACATGCCCAAAGTGACTTGCAGCTGTAATCGCAGCAAAAGGTGGCGCAACAAAGTATTAATTCAAGGGGGCCGAATAATTTTGCACGCCCCACTTTTCAGTTTTTATTATTACAAAAAAAGTTTAAATGATCCAATAAATTTCGTTCCACTTCACAATTGTGACCCACTTGGTGTTGATTCTTCACCAAAAATGTAAAATGTTATATCTTTTTGTTTTAAGCCTGAAAATGTGGCAACAGGTTGAAAAGTTCCAGGGGGCCGAATAATTTCGCAAGGCACTGTACATATTATAAATCATAGTGTTATAAAGCTCTGCAAAGCTAAAGATTTCATTTCTTACTGCAAAATCTATTTGAGTATTGAAAAGCTGTAGAGCTCAATATGAGTCAGTGATATGATTATCCATTGTCAGCAATTTGATATCTGCTGAGCAGTCTACACATTTCTTTATATAGAAATGTGTTCAAATCTCAAAAATCTTATCATTATTTGTTCGCTATTAGATCTCACTGAAAGTGTTTTTAAGTTTAGCTTCATGACCTGTCTATTAGGTTAACTGCCTCCTTAACTTTTATTTTATTTGAACCACGAGTTCCTACTCTAGCACTAACCTTACTTTCCTTTTACGTATTACATGAATTGTTCTTGCACGGTTTTCATGTTAAATATCAGTCCGCAATTTGGAGACATGAAAAGTCATCTCATGGTTCTTTCCTTTTAAACAAGAATGCTTTTATAGTGCTTGAATATCTGAGCTCATTAAGCAGTCAATAACAATCCTCTCAACTGTATTGTTCTATCACAGCATCTTTAACCCCTTAATGACCGGGCCATTTTGCACCTTCGTGACCAGACTGATTTTTGCTAATCTGACATGTGTCAGTTTATGTGGTAATAACTTTGGAACGCTTTTACTTATCCAGGCCATTCTGAGATTGTTTTCTCGTCACATATTGTGCTTCACGACAGTAGTAAATTTGTGGCAAAATATTTCATTTTTATTTATAAAAAAATAGCAAATTTAAAAAAAATTTGGAAAAATTAGCAAATTTCCAAATTTCAATTTCTCTACTTTCAAAATAAATAGTAATACCTCCAAAAATAGTTATTATTTTACATTCCCCATATGTCTACTTTATGTTGGCATCATTTTATAAATGTCATTTTACTTTTTTAGGACGTTAGAGGGCTTAGAAGTTTAGAAGCCATTTTTCAAATTTTCACCAAATTTTCCAAAACCATTTTTTTAAGCACCAGTTCAGATGTAAAGTGATTTTGAGTGGCTTACATAATGAAACCCCCCATAAATGACCCCATTTTAGAAACTACACCCCTCAAATTATAAAAAACTGCTGTTACAAACTTTGTTAACCCTTGAGGTGTTCCACAAGAATTAAAGGAAAATGGAGGTGAAATTTCAAAATTTCACTTTTTTTGGTAGATTATTCATGTTAATAATTTTTTTCTTGCAACACAGCAAGGGTTAACAGCAAACTAAACCTCAATATATATTGCTTTGATTCTGCAGTTTACAGAAATACCCCATATGTGGTGGTAAACGTTTCTATGGGTTTGTGGCAGTGGTCAGAAGGGAAGGAGCGCCATACGGATTTTGGAGGCAGATTTTGCTAAAATAGTTTGTAGGCACCATTTTGTAATTGAGAGACCCTGACGTACCCCTACAGTGGAAACCCTCAAAAAGTGACCCCATTTTGGAAACTACACCCTTCAACGAATATATTAAGGGGGGTACTGGCCACTTTGACCCCCTAAGCGTTTTACGTAATTTGGAAACACTTGGCTATGAAAATGAAAAGTTTCATTTCTTCCAATAAAATGTTGCTATAGCCCCAATTTTTTTTATTTGCATAAGGGGTAACAGGAGAAAAGCACCCCATAATATGTTACCCATTTTCTCCTGAATACGGCAACACCCCATATGTGGTGGTAAACTGCTGTGGGGGCACATGGCAGGACTCAGAACAGAAGGAGTGCCATATGGATTTTACAACACAGATTTTGATGGATTGGTTTGCGGGAGCCATTGATTTTTATTTTTTTGAGCTATTGTCTTATGTAGGGGCTCATTTTTTGCAGGATGAGGTGAGGTTTTCATTGGTACCATTTTGGGGTAAATACGCCTTTTTGATCGCTTGGTATTACTCTTTTTGTGAGTCAAGGTGAAAAAAATAGCTGTTTTGGCATAGTTTTTTTTAGCATTTTTTTTACAGCATTCACCTGAGGGGGCAAGTCATGTGATATTTTTATAGAGCAGGTTGTTACGAACGCGGCGATACCCAATATGTCTAACATTTTTATTTTTGGAAGTTTTACACATTAGATGCATTTTAGAACAGAATTAAATCTTGTTTATGTGTTGCCATTTTCAGAGAGCCATATTTTTTTATTTTTCAGGCGATTGTCTCAGGTAGGGTATCATTTTTGCAGGACAAGATGACGGTTTGATTGGTACCAATTTGGGTTAAATACACCTTTTTGATCGCCTGCTATTACACTTTTTGTGAGGGAAGAGGGAAAAAATGGCTATTTTGGCATAGTTTTTTTTTATTTTTTTTTACAGCATTCGCCTGGGGGGCCATCTCATGTAATATTTTTATAGAGCAGGTTGTTACGGACGTGGCGATACCCAATATGTCTAACATTTTTATTTTTGGAAAGTTTTACACATTAGATGCATTTGTGAACAGAATAAAATCTTTTTTTTGTGTTGCTATTTTCTGAGAGCCATATTTTTTTTATTTTTCAGGCGATTGTCTTAGTTAGGGTCTCATTTTTTGCGGGACAAGATTACGGTTTGATTGGTACCATTTTGGGGTACATAAGCTTTTTTGATCGCCTGCTATTACACTTTTTGTAAGGGAAGGTGACCAAAAAATGTCTGTTTTGGCACAGTTTTTTTTTTTTTTTTACTGCGTTCACCTGGCGAGGTGGATGACGTGATATTTTTATAGAGCCGGTCGATACGGACGCGGCGATACCTAATATGTATACCTTTCTTTTTTCACCTTTTTTTTACCATTTTTTTAACTTTTTTTTTTAAAAATGGCTTATTTTTTTTAAACTTTTATTATTATTATTTATTTATTTTTACTTTATTTTTTAACTTTTCATTTTCCACTTTATTTAACTTTTGGAGGTCTGATCCCCTTTACAATGCATTACAATACTTTTGTATTGTAATGCATTGGCTGTAAGTGTATTACTCAGTGTAATACACTTACAGCCTGCTTCCTGTGCGATCCAGGGGGCTGGATCGCACAGGAACGCAGGGATAGCAGCCACGATGCCTAAGGAAGGCATCGGGCTGCTATCCAAGCCATCGGGTCCCCGTCACAGCAGCACGGGGACCCGATGGCCCCGCTCACCATCCTGAATAGCGGCGGACCATGCCGCACGCCTCATGTGCCGCGGTCAGCGCTGACCGCGGCACATGAAGGGTTAATGCGCCGGCATCAGTGTTTTCACCGATGCTGGCGCATTCAGCAGGGGTCCGGCTATTGGGCACAGCCGGACCCCCGTCGCTCGTCCGTCCTGGGGCTCCCTGACACCCCTTTTCTGCAGCGCCGTCTTTAGACGGCGCTGCAGACTGGGGACTTGCGCCGCCCGCCGTCTAAAGACAGTGGGTGGTCGGCAAGGTGTTAAGGAACAGATTAACCTAAAAACACTCTGAGGGCATTAAGATAATAAAAATGATAAAATGCTAATTATCCTGTAAAACATGTTTTGGGGCCTATGGAAGACTCCAATTTATCCATTCTACCAGTCCAGCCAGACATGGTAGAGGTATTGGCCTTCAGCTATCAGAGAACGGCTCCTTCAACACATCTTCACCCTTCCTCAACCTTCCTTCTATTAAAGTTTACTCTGTCCACATCTACTCTCTCTCCAACCTTCAAGTAGCTGTTATCTACTGTATAACCAGACCTGCTACTGCCTTTTTTGACCACATCAATACCTGGCATCTACACTCCCTCTCAACTGACATTCCCACTATCATCATTGGGGACATCAACATCGCTATTGACACACACAATTCAGCTGCATCCGAACTCCTATCTCACTTCCTCCTTTGGCCTCTCACCCACAGAGATAAACTCACACTAGAAAAACCTAGCACCTCACCAAACGGCTCAATAGCCTAAATTGCTCACAGAACACAATCAAAATTCAAAGAACCAAAACACTATGGGAAAGTAATTGTAAAATTTGCAATTGCAAACATTGTATAATAAAACTAAATATAAATCTTTATTAAATACATAATTACATTCCAAATATATAATCAGAGAGTAGGCATGATGGAAATTAGAGATGAGTGAATCTATTCACCGCTTCATAGATTCGATACGAATCTTGGAAATTTTCCGCTGCGAAGTGAATCCGGATTTTTTGAGATTCGCTTTGTTAGATTCGAAAATGTTCTTAAAGCTTTCTACGCATTCGCTACGTACTTGTCCTATAAACTGAACGCTAATGTTACGTATAAGTTACTTTATACACTGATAAACTTTTACTGTTCGTAATTCGTGCGGCAAAAAGTCCGGGAAGAAAGAGGTCACCTGACCTTGTTAAGGGGGACTCAAGGGGTCCTCAAGAGTCGGGTCAGTTGTCTAAATTAGAGGAACGTGTGTGCACATGGTAAACGATTCAAACAGACACGGGGGAGTCAGTTTGAGGTCAGTTGTCTAAATTAGAGAAACGTGTGTGCACATGGTAAACGATTCAAACAGACACGGGGGAGTCAGTTTGAATCCACCCTTCACGCTCAGGCGCCGAGGTATTCTGGGCTGACTCCATTTATTACAAAAGCATATACACACAGTAGAAAATGCGGGGAGTTTCGTTTCCCCAGCAAGCTGATAAGCATTAAACACACATTCTTTTGTTCTTCTAGTCACATGTCATGATTAATCCACCACAGGGTCCTGGATAGGGGGGGTCGAACCTGTACCAGGATGTACCATTATATAAGCTTAGACATGCTGCACAGCTGCATAAGCACTTGCAAAGCTGATAAATAATAATATATATATATATATATATATATATATATATATTTGTAAGGGTAATAGCATTGAATACATATATATACAAATGACATAATACTGTGAGGGGAAAATTCAATATTTCAGCCAGTCTACCTTCACAACCTAATGGAAGGGCTTGCTCTGATTGGGAGAGAGACAAAGACCAGCTGCAGGGCCACAGTCAAGTGAAAAATGTCTGGCATAGAAAAGCAAAAGGGTTCCAGCCAGACCTCGAGCTCCAAAAAAAAGGTGGCACAGGGCAGCAGTGCCAAAGGAGCTGTAGCCGGTGCTTCTACTTGTAGAATTCGCAATAGTTGGCCACTGTTCCACCAGGCTAACCCACCAAGGCGCAAAATTGTAGTGAAGGAGAAAGTGGATGAGGTAGTGGAGTGGGTGGCACACTGATCTCAATCACAGCTGGATGATCTGTCATCTGCTGATACAGTATCATGTAGCCAGAGGTCAGACTCAGAGCTTTCCTCCTGCTCCACCATTCCGCTCCAGCAAAGCCCGTCATTTTTGTACGCAATTTGTACGCTCATGCGTATGTGTTCACATAAGTTGCGTACCTTTAACAACTATATGTTCGTTATTAGTGCGTAAATGTTCGCAAAACACCACATAATAACGTATGATTTGTACGCAGCTTGAGGTACGAATCTTTAGAAGAGTTCGACGACATTCGGCAAAGCGAATTTTGGATGATTCGCTCATCTCTAATGGAAATATAGCAAATTACAGAAAAAACACTGCATGGAGAGAGATTCTCACTATCCTGTAGCAGAGCACTTGGTATATGTAAATTAAATAAGTAATCAGAGAGACAGGCTCCCACCCTAAAGATAAATAAGTGCAATGCCACAAGACAGTAGGCTAAATATATCCCAGACTACAGTATGCCTCAAAGGCACATATAATAGAATTCACTAAAGTAGTCAAATGCACGTCACTATAGATGTAAATATAAGGTTAATCCATAACACTGTAAATTAAAGTATAAGGTTACATGGTCATCCCACAACAATTATCCATCTGGGAAATCAAAGATCATTCTCTGATAAAGAGTATTACCTAGCAAATATATCCATTAGCGGGACCACATACCCTGAGACATGCTGGATACAGGCCAAAAACGTCTCTCACCATGTGTCAACACCTCGACGTGCGTTTCGCCACCAGGCTGATGAAGCCAAAAGCCAAAAATAGCAACATCTGAGAAATGGTCAAGCAACAATCCCTGCAACCTGTCTATACAATCACTCAGTGCTCTTCCCACATAACCTATTTTAACCACTATCACTGAAGAAAAGCTTTCCACCTTAATCTCTAGATCACACCTCATCACATGTTCCCTTGACCCCAACCCATCCAATCTCATCCTTAACCTTAACATTATGCTTATCCCAGTCCTACCACCAGGGTTGCCAACCAGACTTTTTCTTTTTTTCTGGACAACTTATCTCAAAATCACGGACGGCTAACATTTTTTACGGACAAATTTGAGAAACATAATGAAGGATAAATATTATAAGTAATACACCTCTATAGCTCAAGGTACTGATCAGAACTCATTACCACCATTTACTGTGAGCTGTAAAATGATGATAATTACCACCAAAATAATCTAGTCAAGTATCACCAGCCTCAAAAAAATCACGGACACCTCTATTTTTTTTCACGGACACAGGAAAAAAGTTGTCTATTTTTACGGACTGTCCAGAAATTTCTGGACGGTTGGCAACCCTGCCTACCACTTCTCTTCAACCTGTAACTAACCACTGGTATCTTCCCTTCTTCTTTTAACCCCTTCATGACATTTACTGTACATGTATAGCACAGTGGAAAGTAACTTCCCGACAGCTGCCATACAGGTATGGCTTGCTGCTTGGGCGGGTGTCCCACAGTGGGACAAAAATAAAAAGTCAAAAAAGTTTTTTTTAAAAAAGTGTTTTTCATAATATTAAAATAAAAGTTTCAAGTTAAAAAAATGACCCTTTACCATAATAAACACATATAAAATTGTAAAAAAAAATAGAAAAAAAGAAAAACAGACATATTAGGTATCAGCGTGTCTGGCTCTATAATATATAACATGATAAAACTGTACAAAAATAGCCATTTTTGCCTTACAAAAAGTTTAGAATTGTAAACCATAATTAAAAATAGTCATATTAGGTATCGCTGTATCTGCATTGATTTGCTCATAAAAATATCTAATGATCGACCCCTTCAGGTGAATGCTGTAAAAAAAAAAATGTAAAAAAAAAAAACCCATCAAAAAAGCCATTTTTGTCACCTTGCCTTACAAAAAACATAATAACGAGTGGTCAAAAAGTACTATGTACCCCATTGAAAACCTCAACCCATCCTGCAAAAAATGAGCCCCTTTTGCTTTGTGCAAACATGGTAAAACATAAAAAAAAACTATATACAATTGATATCTCTGTAATCGTACAGACCAGCAGAATAAGAATAATATGTCATTTTCTGGTTTAGAGAGTTCTTAACTTTTATTTATTTGAGCCTACTCTAGCATTGACCTCCTTTTAAACAAGAATGCTTTTATAATGCTTGAATATCTGAGTTTATATAGCAGTAAATAAAGATCCTCTCAAATGTAGTTTTCTATCACAGTATCTTTCATAAAAAGAGTTAGAATGGATTATCTTATAAACATGCCATGGGCAGTAAGATAATAGAAAGTGATAAAATGCAAAATATCCTGCACAACATGTGAGGAATGTGGAATGCTAATGCTAGCCATGATCAAGCCCAGCCATTTGCTGTCAGCTAGCAGATGGTGTAATCACCACAGGGGTCCTGCCTTCAAAGCAGGCCACATGTGTACAATTCACACCTCATCCAGCCAGCAAGGAAGCAAAGTCACCCTACAGGAAAAACCCTTAGCTGGGGGCATCAGCTTGATAGCCAGATACAAAATCCCAGACATCACGGAACCAGGGGTTCATAATAAATTATGGATTGCCCGTCCATCACAGGCTTAAACCTTTTATATACTTGCGACACAGAGGCAAAGGCGCATATGCCTGTGGTTATAAGTTAGCAACATGTCAGGAAGCGGAGATACGTGATCTCCAAGCCGGAACCTGATAAATGTGTCATGTCTGGTCTCCACCTGTAGCCGGAACCCAGGCGGATCCGTTGGTACCAGAACCATTTCCCTGTGACCTTCTGGTCTGGAGCTATGGGCCATAATGGTTTTTGTGGGTCTTTTGGCTACCAGGTCCAGGAAGGGAGGGTGAACTCCTCCCGGAGGGAGGGAGGGGAGTGGCTGGCTGTAGGTGAAAAAACCACACAGGACAGAGGCCGGGGTCTTACTCTGAAAGGGGGTCACATCGGGTAATGTGTTTGGAGAGACCGTGGAAAAACTGCTGACATCACTGCCCCCATGTGGTTACAGCCAGGCCTTACAGCAACCCCAGAACTCATCATAATCCATTGGACTACTCATTCACCTGGTAACTGACTATTGCTCTGTTTAACTCTGCTGTATCATACCACCTGTATTTGCACGTCAGACCACTGTATATATTCTCTGTATATCGTGTTATATCTAGTGTGCCTGTTATCGGAAAATATGGTCCCTAGCCAGAACTTCAGTCCTAGACCACTCAAATATGATATAGCATATACTGTTATTATTCAGTGACATTAACCCATTGAGTGGCCAGAAGCCATTTGCCCTTGTTAGCATATCAAAGGCAGGAAAGGCACATGGCTCTTGGCCAACAGATTGGGAAGAGATTTGGGTGGTTATGGGGTGGAGTCGATGGTGGGGGCTGGGACACAGGAAGATATATGCTTTGGAAAACTTGGGATCGCTCTCTTCCTTCCTGCCACCACCTGGAACAACAGCACTTCTGGAGCAAGCTTAAGGTATATGTGTGTATGTATATAAGTATAATATCCCAGTAGACTTTATATGTGTACATATAGATATTTGTACTACCAATAGATTATATATGCTGTTTATGCATGAGTCTGTATATGTACATGTACTAATAGTCAGGTACTGGATGTGAGTTGGGTAGCAGTGTTGATCCAGTATACGGTATATTGGTGGACTCTGGATATACTTTATATACATACACATTATTAGCCACATTGCTTAGCATCCAGGGAGGGCAGGAACGAGGCGGCTGTGTGTGGTGGTGTCCTTTACGTTCTGTGTTATTTGTAGTGTCTGTATCTTTATGTAATGTCCATTGCTTTGTCATCTCTGTTATCAGTAAAGTATTTTTATATATAAGTATCTGCGAGGGTTGTATGTTACTCCTGGGGTGTATGAAGGACTGGAGGGGTGTATATAATACACTGAATAAAAGGGAAGGAAGTGGAGATAAATATAAATCTCCAATTTCCAATAAGCAGAAATCCCCCTCATCAGGGCCCTTAAGGCAATTAAATATATAATTTAATCATTACTGTTCTTGTATCTCTATCACAAATCCCCATGTCCGTGTTCAGCATAGTTACCTGGAGTTGGTTCCTGCCCCGGTGTAATCCCGTTAGCAGACCGGGTTTATATCAAACGAGGAACTGGTGGCAGTCTACCCAGCTGAGAAAGCTCTGTTTCACTGGGGCAGTGAAAAGGCTCTCTCAGCTTGTCAGGGTTGTGAGCGAGTGTGGGGTTACACCGGAGGTGCGTGGACCACCCTCTCTCATTTCCCGGGCCTCCTTGTACCTGCATGGACAGGAAGCGTCTGTGTAAACTGTGCCAAGCTGACCTTATGTTCTCCTAGGGAGGCATAACGTCAAGTCTTGGTAACCAGTGACGTAACCGGACTGCCTAGGCTCGATGTAGTTGACGTCAGGTGGGCTGCGAGTTGCGGGTTTCGTCACAACATGTTTTGGGAAAAATTGCCTACCTTTTATAATAAAATTCTGGGTAAAAACATGATGAACGTTGGGGCTGAATTATGAACTGCCAGTAAATTGCTGTAATACAACATTGTACATGTTCCTTCTGATTTGATCATTCTTTAAAATAAAGCAAGACAAACTTTTCATGAATGCAATTTCAAACATTCTATTGCCTGACATTAACTAATGCTCTCTGTCAGGATTGTTCATCTTAGTTAGCGCATAACCTACTTTGTTATCATTTTTACTATAAAATTATGAAATTGAGAAGAATATGTATCAACTAAAGGGAAAAACATATATTATATTGACATGACTAGATATTTCATAAACAGTCCTTGTAGTAGTTACAGATCTCAATGCACTGGTACATTTTATTAAAGGGGTTGTCCCATGAAAAATATTC
This sequence comes from Rhinella marina, assembly GCA_900303285.1. Classification (NCBI taxonomy): domain Eukaryota; kingdom Metazoa; phylum Chordata; class Amphibia; order Anura; family Bufonidae; genus Rhinella; species Rhinella marina. The sequence continues at coordinate 18,118 of ONZH01003969.1, forward strand.
TACAGTTTTCAAACCAGCACCTGGATCAGAATTCTTTTGTAATTTCATGTGATTAAAATTTAGCATAGCCCCCGAGTTATTCAATAAAATGCATCAGTATAGCGCCATCTGCTGTACTGCTCTCTGAGATGGCCGCACATGCTCAGTTAAATCTTTCAACTGCCTCCTCAGTTACGATAGGAAGAGCATGGACACGCCCCCTTAGCTGCTGCAGAAAAGACATTCCCCCTGAGCTGTCAGCTTGATATAAATCTAGCAGAACAATGAATGGAGAGATATTCTGAATACATGTCAGGTAACATTTTAATTACATCCAGTGTGAGGAGTGCCTATTAGTGATGAGCGAGCCGAAGCGGCAATATTCGGGATTCGCACGAATATTGCCCGCTTCGGCTCGGCATCCCGAGCCAGCGCGGACTCGTGATGATTCGTGCGTCACTGCCAGTTTGAAATGCCCGTTTTTTTCAGCCAATCAAAGGGGAGCCTGTGGGAACGCCTGCTGTAATGTAACATCCCCTATACCTCCCCAGCAGTGATTGGCTGGCAGTGACATGTGACCTAAATTTACATAAGGAAGGGACCTGCAGCATCAGCCTCATTGTGCTTTTGGGAAGGAGAAGAGACAGACAGAGACAGTGTTAGCTCGTGTAGTGTGTGCAGCAAGCAGTTAGGAGTTAGGATAGGAAGCCTCAACAGTCTTTTTAAAGACTATTTATACTCTGAAAAACAGTATACAGTATATAATGTAAGCCTGTATTCTGTGTAGGAATAGGAAGCCACAATAGTCTTTTAAAAACCAATTGATTCTCTGAAGAAAACTATACAGTATATGCTGTAAGCCTGCATTCTGTGCAGAGCTGTGCCTGGTACACCTTGTCCAGCCACATAGATCAAACTATACATATCTAAACAGATATATTCCTGTGCATGACTGTGCAGTGACTAGTGAATACATTTTATCAGCCTGCTATATACCTCAGAGTCTATAGATACCGTATTGATCTGTGGATTCCCGTTTTATTTGCGCAAACTGCGTACATCTTTTTTTGGATAGGTCTGAAAATAATCATACCTGCATATCTATCTACATTGTCCGTTTAATTTCACTGATTCCGTAATACACGGTGCAGTGACTAGTGAATACATTTTATCAGCCTGCTATAACCTCAGAGTCTATAATCCGTATTATCTGTGGATTCCCGTTTTATTTCGCAAACTGCGTACATCTTTTT
>ONZH01003970.1:0-19696 GCA_900303285.1 Rhinella marina
TGTTTAGAGAGAGGGCCTGTAGGTGGCCCTCCGGAAAAATTGTTTAGAGAGAGGGCCTGTAGGTGGCCCTCCGGAAAAATTGTTTAGAGAGAGGGTCTGTAGGTGGCCCTCCGGAAAAATTGTTTAGAGAGAGGGCCAGTAGGTGGCCCTCCGGAAAAGTTGTTTAGAGAGAGGGCCTGTAGGTGGCCCTCCGGAAAAAATTGTTTGGAAAGAGGGCCTGTAGGGGGCCCTCTGGAAAAATTGTCGTAAAAGAGTGCCAGTTGGCCCTCTAAAAAATTGCGTTTTTTGGGTCAGCGTTAGGCAAAGACGACAAGGAGGAGGAGGAGTAGAGAAGCGGAATCGGATACATAAGTAATGTTAATCTTTAGCTGCTTTCCCCCGGAGGAGATTTGAATTCCGGTGAAATCCAGGCTTTGTTCATTTTAATAAGCGTCAGCCTGTCAGCGCTGTCAGTTGACAGGCGTGTACGCTTATCGGTGATGACGCCACCAGCTGCACTGAATACCCGCTTTGACAACACGCTAGCGGCAGGGCAGGCCAGCACCTCCAAGGTGTACAGCGCCAGTTCAGGCCAAATGTCCAGCTTTGAAACCCAGTAGTTGTATGGAGCAGAGTGATCGGTCCGGACGTTGGTATGGTCAGCTAGGTACTCCCTCACCATCTATCTATAAAGCTCACCCCTACTCTGCCTAGACTGGGGACAGGTGATAGTGTCTTGCTGGGGTGACATAAAACTGGCAAAGGCCTTGGAGAGCGTTCCCCTGCCAGTGCTGGACAAGCTGCCTGCTCGCCTCCTCTCCCCCGCTACTTGGCCCACAGAACCACGCCCTCTGCCACTAGCGGCGTCAGATGGGAAGGATTGTTTCAGCTTGTGCACCAGGGCCTGTTGATATTGATTCACTCTCATACTCCTTTCCTCTACAGGGATGAGAGTGGAAAGGTTCTGCTTGTACTGTGGGTCCAGGAGAGTGAACACCCAGTAATAGGTGTTTGAAAAAAATTTTCTAACGCGAGGGTCACGGGATAGGCAGCCTAACATGAAGTCTGCCATGTGCGCCAGAGTCCCAACACGCAAGAATTCCCTCTCCTCACTGGCCTGACTCTCCATTTCCTCCTGCTCCTCCTCCTCTTCAGCCCATACACGCTCAAGAGTTAAGAAGGAGTTAAGAAGGACTGATCATTGGTACCCTCTTCTGTCTCGCAGACATTCTCCTCCTCTTCCTCCTCATCCTCATCCCCTTTCTCCAATACGCGCTGAGAAACAGACCGGAGGGTGCTCTGGCTATCAAGCGACGTATCTTCCTCCACCGTCTCTTGTGACAAGCGCAAAGCATCTGACTTGATGCTGAGCAGTGAGTTTTTCAACAGGCAAAGCAGCGGGATGGTGAGGCTGATAATGGCGGCATCACCGCTGATCATCTGTGTTGACTCTTCAAAGTTGGTCAACACCTGGCAGATATCAGACATCCACGTCCACTCCTCATTGTAGACTTGAGGAATCTGAGAGACCTGACTACCAGTTCTGGTGGAAGTTGACATCTGGCAGTCTACAATCACTCTGCGCTGCTGGTAAACTCTGGATAACATGTTTAATGTCGAATTCCATCTTGTGGGCACGTCGCACAACAGTCGGTGAGCGGGCAGTTGTAGGCGGCGCTGCGCTGCCCTGAGAGTGGTAGCATCTGTGGTCGGCTTGCGGAAATGCGCACAGATGCGGCGCACCTTGGTGAGCAAATCAGACAGATTGGAGTATGTCTTGAGGAACCGCTGAACTATGAGATTGAACACATGTGTCAGTCTGCCCAAGTTGCAGAGCCCGTTGTCACACACAACCATGCCTGGCTTGAGGTTCAGCGGTGCCAGCCACAGATCGGTCTGCGCCGTGATGCCCTGTAACAGCTCTTGGGCAGTGTGCCTTTTGTCACCTAAGCTCAGCAGTTAGAGCACCGCCTGCTGGCGCTTACGCACGGCACTGCTGCTGCGCCTAGAGCTACCGACTGAAGGCGCCGTGCCCACGGATGGTATTTCGGAGGAGAAGGTGGAGGAGGAGGAGGGGTCGGAGGAGGAGGCATAGTACATCTGAGAGACCGTGACCGAGGTAGGCCCCGGTGTGGGCAGTACATGAGCGGCCCCAGGGTCAGACTCGGTCACAGCCTCCATCAAGTTAACCCAATGTGCCGTCAGTGATATATAGTGTCCCTGCCCGGCAGCATTTGTCCACGTGTCCGTGGTTAGGTGGACCTTCTCAGAAATAGCGTTGGTCAGGGCACAGATGATGTTTTGTGACAAGTGCTGGTGTAGGGCTGGGACGGCACATCGGGAAAAATAGTGGCGGCTGGGGACCGAATACCGAGGGGCAGCCACCGCCATGAGATTTCGAAAGGCCTCGGTCCCTACCAGCCTATAGGGCAGTATCTCCAGACTCAGCAATTTGGAGATGTGGACGTTGAGGGCTTGGGCATGTGGGTGGGTGGAACTGTATTTCCTCTTGCGCTCCAGCGTCTGCTGTAAAGACAGCTGAACGCTGCGCAGGGACACATTGGTGGACGCTGTGGAGGATCGTGTAGGCGAAGGTGTGGTTTTCCGGTGGGAAGCACTTGTGCCAGGGTCCTGGACAGGGGGTTGACTAGCAGAGGCAGCGAGTGACACAGGGGAAGGAGCAGTGGTGGGACCCGCAGGAGGTGAACGGCCTTGGTTCCATTGAGTGGGGTGTTTAGCACTCAAATGCCTGCGCATGCTGGTGGTGGTTAGGCTAGTAGTGGTGGCACCCCTGCTGATCCTGGTGTGGCACAGGTTGCACACCACAGTCCGTCGGTCATCCTCAATTTCTTTAAAGAACCTCCAGACTTGCGAACATCTAGGCCTCGCCACGGGAGCTTCACTACGTGAAACAGTTGCTGCTGATGCACCAGCTCTGGCCCTGCTTCTCCCTCTGGCCACACCACTGCCTCTTCCAACCTGTTCTGGTGCAGCACTCGCCTCCGCCTCAGAAGCACTGTCTTCACTCGGCTTATCAACCCAGCTTGGGTCAGTCACCTCGTTATCCTCCGATTCCTCAGTCTGCTCCCCCCTCGGACTTCCTGCCCTGACAACAACTTCACCACTGTCTGACAACCGTGTCTCCTCATCGTCCGACACCTCTTTACACACTTCTTCCACTAAGTCAACAATGTCATCACCCACAGACTGCGACAGTTGGAAAACTTGGGCATCGGGAAAGAGGTCAGCAGCAACCTGAGAAGTGGTTTGTGACTCTGGGAAGGGTCCAGAAAACAGTTCCTCAGAGTATGCCGGATAGGATTCCAAATTTTCCTGGGAGGGGGCAGACTGGGGGGAAGGAGGTTGAGGTGGAGGAGCCAGAGGAGTGCTCCCTTGGGTAGCGTGGGTGGACTGCGTGGAAGACTGACTGATGGACAAATTACTTGAAGCATTGTCCGCAATCCACGACATCACCTGTTCGCACTGTTGTGGTTTCAACAGTCCTCTACCACGTGTCCCTGTAAGTTGAGACATGAAGCTAGGGAGTGTAGCTCTGCGGCGTTCCCCTGCTCCCTCATCAGAAGGTACTGTCTCACCCTGCCCAGGACCACGGCCTCTGCCCCCTTCAGTAACTGAATGCCCACGCCCTCGACCCTTAGCCCTGGGGTTCAACATTTTCTGTATATAAGTGTATTATATATACAAAAAAAAAAATGGGCCTGCTGTACTGAAACCCACAAACTTGTTCAATCTGAACAAGTTAATATATAGGTGGATAAGTTAGAGCAAAATTACGTATTTTATTATGTACCGTGCAGTATGGAGCAATTACACTGAAACTATTAGATTAGGCAGACTTGGTCTGCTTAAGTGCAACCCAGAAAAATGTCGCACTCAGATTTTTCTAATGTAGCTGTATCAGTGAGAGCAAAAGACCTTTTTTAATTACGTGACGTACAGTATGGGTCACCTGGACAGAAAATACAGATTGTGGTTTGTATATAGGTGGATAAGTTAGAGCAAAATTACGTATGCTCGCTCATCTCTAATCCAGGCCCCTCCTGAACTCTTTTTGACAGCTCATTTGAAAAATGAAAGGAATAATCTGATTGGTTTCTATGGGCAACTAATCCAGTTCTACTTTACACCAGTTTTGATAAATGACCCCCTTAGTTTTTTTTACGTTTTACTACTTTTGTACAATAAAATCCCTTTTTTTAAAAAAAGAAAAAAATTTCACATCACCACTTCCCAAGACCCATAACTTTTTATTTTTCTTTCTACGGAGCTTTGTGAGGATGACTTGTGGTTTCTATTGGTATTATTTTGGGGTACATAATATTTTATGATCACTTTTTTATTACATTTCTTTGGTGGTGGCTAGAGATGAGCGAATCGAAGCTTATGAAGTGGAATTTGTTACGAATTTCATGGAAAAATTGATTCGCCACGAAAGCGAATTTCATGGCGATTCGTGGTAATGAATTTTTTTTTTTTTCCTAAAATGGCCGCAAGAACATGATATGGGGGAAGGATTTCTGGGACAAAGAAGTAAACACCCACAATGTGATCACATGCAGACATGTAGCCAATTAGCAGCCAGCCAAGTCCTGTGATGTCACAGCCCTATAAATAGCCCTGCAGCGCTTGGGTCCGCCATTTGCAATTGATTTTAGACCAGAGACAGACATCAGGAGAGATAGGGCAAGTGATAGAAAAACGTTGCTAAAGAAAAGAAATGAGGAGATCAGGGATAGATAATCTGAATTGCAGGGATAGGAGAGAGACGATTTCTAGACAGAATCTATAGGGGATTATCAGGCAGTGAAATCGCTATTCTGGTACACTGAGCAGCAGTGACTGGGCATTGGGGTTTGGGGCACTCTGTTCTAAAGGCTGTATTGGGGTGCTTTATTCAAAGAAGCACCACTTGTGTTCCTTGTTGCAGTGCAGAATGAGAGTCAGAGCTTTGTTTGGGGTACATATATAGAGAAAAAAAAAGTTATCTTTTGTGTGGTTTTGGGTAAAAATAAAAATAAAACTTCCTTGGCGACGTTGAATTGGCCAAAAAACTGTTAATACGCTCTTTTGCGGTTGTTCATTTTAACTAAGTATTTTTGGCATTTTTCGCCATCCAAACAGAAAAGCGTGATATTGTGCTAACGTAGTCAGTGAAGTTGAATTGCCCAAAAAAGAGTTAAGACGTGGTTCTGGGCTTGTTCCTTTTAAATCGATATTCGGAGCGTCAGTCGCTGTAAAAAAAGAAAAAAACCAAAAAAGGTTATATTTTGGGTTGTGTTTTGGGAAAAAAAAATCAAACTTGCTCGGCGAAGTTGAATTGGTCAAAAAACAGTTAATAAGTTTTTTTGTGGTTGTTCATTTTAACTAAGTATTTTTGGCGTCATTCGCGATCCAAACAGAAAAGCGTGATATTGTGCTAACGTAGTCAGTGAAGTAGAATTGCCCAAAAAAGAGTTAAGACGTGGTTCTGGGCTCGTTCCTTCTAAATCGATAGTCGCAGCGTCAGTCGCTGTAAAAAAAGAAAAAAAAAAAAAAACAGTTTATTTTGGGTTGTGTTTTGGGAAAACACTCATGAAACCTCATGCTGCTGCCGCCTCCACACGCTGTGTCCTAGCTACCCCTACCTCCAAATTATGTGATTGTGCCACTCTGTGGCCTACTCATGCTGCTGCTGCCTCCACACGCTGTATCCTAGCTGCCGCTACCTCCAAATTATGTAATTGTGCCACTCTACGGTATGTTGCATTTAAATTTTTATGACTGCTGCTGCCTCTCCCAGGGTTTGTCACTGTGCCAGTCTGTCTCATTAAAATTAGTACGACTCCTGCTGCCTCTCCCACTCTGTGGCCTTGTAATGTATTCGACTGCTGCCTCTTGCAGATGCTGTTACTGTGCCACTCTGTGGCCTTGAAATGTATTCGACTGCTGCCTCTTGCAGATGCTGTTACTGTCCCACTCTGTGGCCTTGAAATGTATTCTACTGCTGCCTCTTGCAGATGCTGTTACTGTACCACTCTGTGGCCTTGAAATGTATTCGACTGCTGCCTCTTGCAGACGCTGTTACTGTGCCACTCTGTGGCCTTGAAATGTATTCGACTGCTGCCTCTTGTAGATGCTGTTACTGTGCCACTCTGTGGCCTTGAAATGTATTCGACTGCTGCCTCTTGCAGATGCTGTTACTGTGCCACTCTGTGGCCTTGAAATGTATTCGACTGCTGCCTCTTGCAGATGCTGTTACTGTGCCACTCTGTGGCCTTGAAATGTATTCGACTGCTGCTGCCTCTTGCAGCTGCTGTTACAGTGCAACTCGTTGGCCTTGTAAATTTGTCCGACTGCTGCTGCCGCCTCTTCCAGGGTCTGTCATTCTGCAACTCTGTGGCCTCAAAATTGATTAGAATTTTTTGGACCTTCTGCTCGGCAGCAGCATGTCAGTCGTAAATTTTTGGTACGTTCTGTAGTCCTATTCCATTATTCATAGCTCAAGTATACAGGAAACCCTTGTTTGTTTTGAACACTCAAATTTTTAAAAGTAAACGATTCCAGCCCCGGGACACTCAGCGATGAGCATGGGGGAGGCAAAAGGCAGGGGCTCCCACAGGTGGTAGCTCAGCTCCCTGCAGACCGCCAGCTCGATCTCAAGATGGAACTCCGAGCTTTCTTGGCGTACTGTGTCAATACTGACATTTTGCCACAGTTGAGGCAAAGCTGGAGCCTTCACGTCCGCTGGCATAACCAGCCCCGATACTGATAAGAACATATACTACAGTTGATCTTAACCAAAAGGTCGAGAATTCTTTTTTACGGTTTATCTTCAGGGTGTGTCACCATGCCACTCTCCGGCCTGATGCTGCTGCCGCCGCCGACTCCACGTGCCGTCTCCTAGCTGCCGCTACGGCAAAATTATGTAATTGTGCCACTCTGTGGCTTCCAAATAGTACTACTACTTCCACTGCTGCTGCCACTTCCAGGGTCTGTCATTCTGCCACTCTGTGGCCTACTCATGCTGCTGCCACCTGGCCACACTGTCGTCGTGCCACTCTATTGTCTGCTGATGCTGTTACCAGTGGCGTAACTACAACTAACTGGGCCCCACAGCAAATTTTTGAATGGGGCCCCCCCAGAAACTTCCTCGCAACCCCGAACTCACATGCAACCCTCACTCTTGTGGCTAGTCAAGATTGAGCTCTCCCAGACAAGGCCTGACAGCTGCTCCATCCGCTTTCTATAGTGTCACTGTATATAATGTCATTGTATAATACTGTTGAGGGGGGCCTGACAATAAAATCTTTTAGTCTCCCTCCTGAGGGGGCCCCTTGTGGGTCTGGACCCCAAAGCAGCTGCTTCCCCTGCTTCCCCTATTGCTACACCCCTGGCTGTTACCACTGCCATCTCCACGCTGTCTGGGGGGGCTCTGCTTGTATAAGCGTGTAATAGAACAGGTTCTGTCAAAATGTATGTGGAATCAGTGAATTGGTGTAAAAGGCGTGCACTTTTGGGGCTCTAGTAGGATCTTGGGCCTGTGCACGATTCTTTATAGATGGCGCTAACATTGACCTTTAAGGCTCCATTTACACGTCCGTATTTTGCGGATCCGCAAATTGCGGATCCGCAAAACACGGACACCGGCAATGTGCATTCCGCAATTGCGGAACGCACATAATAGAAATGCCTTTTCTTGTCTGTGTACTCGGACAAGAATAGGACATGTTCTATTTTTTTCGGGAGCAGTGGAACGGAAGTGCGGATGCGGACGGCACACTTTGTGCCGTCCGCATCTTTTGCGGCACCATTGAAATGAATGGATCCGCATCCTATCCACATAATTGTACGCAAATGAGTACAAATGAGAGTGAGCGGCCAGACAAAGCGCATACAGGCGCGAAACGGCCGTCGCCGCTACGCCCGCACACTGAGCATGGTGCCCGCACTTTGTAACATGTAAGTTTGCTTTTTTTGAATAAAGCGACAAAAGAAGCCCGGTGAGTGCCGCACTTTTTTCTATTCTAAGGTTTTTTCTAATTGTACGCAAATGCGGAAACGGATGCGGATGCAAAATACGGACGTGTGAAGGGGCCTAAGGCTGAGTTCAGACTTGAGTTATTTGGTGAGTTTTGGCCCCTTAACTACCCAAATACATAAAATTGTGCAGCGATTCTAAGAGCGACGCCTGTTATGTGCGTGTCACACTGGCTCACAGTATTCTTTCACTACCACAGTAGACTCCCTATGCGTTTTACTGCAAGGCACAGTGTTCTACACCACTATCCAGACTCTCTGCAGCCCGGAAGTAGCCATTTTTTAACGCGATTCGACACAAATTTATTCGGATCGAAGTGAATCTTTTCGGAAAATTCGGCGGACCAGCCAAATTGAATTTTTGAAAAATTTGCTCATCTCTAGTGGTGGCTATGGAAAAAGCAGCAATTCTAGCATTTTCTTTCTAGTTTTTTTGTTTTTTTTTTATGACTTTCACCACATGGGATAGGTTACATGATATTTGTGTAGTGTGAATCGTTAAGGATGTGATGATACTAAACATAGGGGAGAGATTTTATTTTTGCTCTTTTTTCCATTGAAAAGCATTTTTTCAATGGAAAAAAGTCTATTTTTTATTGGATTTTTTAAAAAATGTAATCATTTTTTTAAAATCCACTCAATAGTCCCACAAGGGGACAATAACAGGCGATCTTTTGATCGCTTCTAAAATACAGTGCACTATTCCTATAGTGCATTGTATTTTAATGTCAGTGCTATGCTAACATAGATCAGCAGGCTGCACCAGAGAGTTACAGCCTGCTGAGCAACACTCAAGGCAGGCTTGGGGCCTATACTGGATCTCGGCCTGCATATAAATACATTGGCTCCCCGAGATCTCATTTATGGGGTGCCTATTGGATACAGGGAGAGTCAGCTCCCTCTTTAACCACTAACAGGTGGTGGATGCCATTGCACGTTGAATGTAAGAGGCATGGGAAACCCGTGCAGTGATAAGGTGGGGCCACCGTGAAAAGGCATATCTGTGGTTACCAAAGCGTTAATATACATGGATGCTCACTTTCATGGGGAGCTGTGGGCTGCAGATTTTTAGGGGCCATATTCAGGTGAAACATCCACACGGGTATTTTTCACCCATCATTTGTGCCCCTCTATTGGTAAGAGGAAGTCTATAGAGACTGAGTGCAAGGTATGTCTATACTGAGACACTGATTGACTCACTTTGTGAGCAAGGAAATTTCAACAACAGAGTCTGCAAAACTACAGAGAACCAGTATGGGATATTTGGCTGATTTTACACAATCCAAAATCTGGAACTGTTCCACTTGATTCAACACGATTGGGAGATACAATCTATAGTACAGTCAAGAGCCGCATCAACATTTCTACAGGCTCAAGCATGAACTACTTTTTCTGCACAAGCTTGCTTTGGTGATTTGTATTTTAACCCTTTGAGCCCCGGAGGTTTTTTCGGTTTTGCGTTTTCGTTTTGCGCTCCTTGCCTTGATACAGCCATAACTTTTTTATTTTTCTGTTCACATAGCTGTATGATGGCTTGTTTTTTGCGAGACAAGTTGTACTTTCCAACGCCACCATTTAATATTTCATAAGGTGTAGTGGGAAGCGGGAAAAAAATTCCAAATCGGGTGAAATTAAAAAAAAAAAAACGCAATTTCGCCACAGTTTTACGGGTTTTTTATTTACAGTGTTCGATGTGCGTAAAAACCGACCAATTACTTTCATTCTACTGGTCAGTATGAATTCGGCGATACCTAATATGTATAGTTTTTCCTGCATTTTGATAGTGATAAAAAAAATTATAAAGTTGGACATTTCCCCCCCCCCAGTTCTTGACCCCTATAACTTTTTGGTATTTATGTGTAGGGAGCTGCATGGGGGCTCATTTTTTGCGGGGCGATCTGAACTTTTTATTTATTACCATTCTGGGGTGTGTATGACTTTTTGATCGCTTTTTATTTAATTTTTTTTTTTAAAGCGACAAAAAATGGCGAATCAGCCATTTTGACGCTTTTTTCCGTATGGGAAATATTTTTTTTATTTTTATAATATGGGCGTTTTCGCACACGGCGATACCCATGATGTGTATTTTTTTATTTTTTTTAATACTTTTATTTTTATTTGCCCTATTACAGGCAAGGGCTCCATAGGAAAGCCTATGCAGCAGCCTCCTGTCATTGACTATGACAGGGGCTGCTGCAGGCATGCTCCGGCTCCTCCAATCGCCACACGGGGGAGCCGTGTGACCGCAGCACCCGAGGGGTTAAATGTCCGCGATCGGCATTAATGCCAGTCGCGGACGTTAGCCGCGGGTGCCTGCTAGTAGGGTGTGCAGGCCACCCGCGGCCATCACACCCGCTCCGTGCAGGAGCGGGCGCCATCTTGAAACACGCGCCCAGCGCCGTACTATTACGGCGCTGGGCGCGAAGGGGTTAATACGTTTTATTTTATGCCACACACTGTATAATCTAAAATAGGATTAATAACTGCTTTTTAGTTTATGCAACTAAAACAAACTATTATAAATGTGTCTGACATCAAGCTTTTTTTTTTTTTTATTACAACCAGCTTTTGATTATAATACTGTATATTCAGACAGCATCCCATCCTAGTAACCATGAAGTCTAATAATTTTTGGAGAATAAAAAATTATTATAAATTATACAATGCTTTTGTTCTTATCGTAAAATGTAACTGCTGTTTCCTTTTTTTGCATTTTAGGTGTTTATTTTACATTTTGTTCATTAACAGCCAGAAGGGAATGTGATTATACTACAAAACCTATGTCCCTTTCTTATATTTGCAAATGTGGTTGTCATGGTGAGAGCTGATAATGTCAGCAATGGGACCTCATATGTTTAAGAACAAATGTCTTCTGAAAAAATATAACTTTGCACAGTGTCAGATGCCTCTGGGAATAACATACATCATAGCAAAAATTGTACAATTGAAACAGTGGCAGCTTATTATTCAAAATCATCTAAGGATCTGCTTAAAGCTCAGCATGGATGTTAAATATTCTAATAAATAATGCATGCTATGTTTTTCTGTTTTTATAACATATTTCTCACAAATAAATGAGATTTTCTGCAGCAGTACAGTAGCTAAGATATATATATATATATATATATATATATATATATATATATATGCAATACAGACCAAAAGTTTGGACACACCTTCTCATTCAAAGAGTTTTCTGTATTTTCATGACTATGAAAATTGTAGATTCACACTGAAGGCATCAAAACTATGACTTAACACATGTGGAATTATATACTTAACAAAAAAGTGTGAAACAAATATGTCTTATATTCTAGGTTCTTCAAAAGTAGCCACCTTTTGCTTTGATTACTGCTTTGCACACTCTTGGCATTCTCTTAATGAGCTTCAAGAGGTAGTCACCTGAAATGGTATTCCAACAGTCTTGAAGGAGTTCCCAGAGATGCTTAGCACTTGTTGGCCCTTTTGCTTTCACTCTGCGGTCCAGCTCACCCCAAACCATCTCGACTGCGTTCAGGTCTGGTGATTGTGGAGGCCAGGTCATCTGGCGTAGCACCCCATCACTCTCCTTCGTGGTCAAGTAGCCCTTACACAGCCTGGAGGTGTGTTTGGGGTCATTATCCTGTTGACAAATAAATGATGGTCCAACTAAACGCAAACCGGATGGAATAGCATGCCGCTGCAAGATGCTGTGGTAGCCATGCTGGTTCAGTATGCCTTCAATTTTGAATAAATCCCCAACAGTGTCAACAGCAAAGCACCCCCACACCATCACACCTCCTCCTCCATGCTTCACGGTGGGAACCAGGCATGTAGAGTCCATTCATTCACCTTTTCTGCGTCGCACAAAGACATGGTGGTTGGAACCAATTGGAAGATCTCAAATTTGGACTCATCAGACCAAAGCACAGATTTCCACTGGTCTAATGTCCATTCCTTGTGTTCTTTAGCCCAAACAAGTCTCTTCTGCTTGTTGCCTGTCCTTAGCAGTGGTTTCCTAGCAGCTATTTTACCATGAAGGCCTGCTGCACATAGTATCCTCTTAACAGTTGTTGTAGAGATGTGTCTGCTGCTAGAACTCTGTGTGGCATTGACCTGTTCTCTAATCTGAGCTGCTGTTAACCTGCGATTTCTAAGGCTGGTTACTCGGATGAGCTTTTCCTCCGCAGCAGAGGTGACTCTTGGTCTTCCTTTCCTGGGGCGTTCCTCATGTGAGACAGTTTCTTTGTAGCGCTTGATGGTTTTTGCGACTGCACTTGGGGACACTTTCAAAGTTTTCCCAATTTTTCGGAATGACTGACTTTCATTTCTTAAAGTAATGATGGCCACTCGTTTTTCTTTACTTAGCTGTTTTTTTCTTGCCATAATACAAATTCTAACAGTCTATTCAGTAGGACTATCAGCTGTGTATCCACCTGACTTCTGCCCAACACAACTCATGGTCCCAACCCCATTTATAAGGCAAGAAATCCCACTTATTAAACCTTATAGGGCACACCTGTGAAGTGAAAACCATTTCTGGTGACTACCTCTTGAAGCTCATCAAGAGAATGCCAAGAGTGTGCAAAGCAGTAATCAAAGCAAAAGGTGTCTACTTTAAAGAACCTACAACATAAGACATATTTTCAGTTATTTCACACTTTTTTGTTAAGTATATAATTAGAGATGAGCGAATCGAAGCTTACGAAGTGGAATTCGTTACGAATTTCATGGAAAATTCGATTTGCAACGAATGCGAATTTCCTGGCGATTTGTAGTAACAAATCTTTTTTTTTTTTTCTAAAATGGCCGTAAGCACATGGCATGACATGGGGAAAGGATCTCTGAGACAAAGAAGTAAACACCCACAATGCGATCACATGCAGACATGTAGCCAATCAGCAGCCAGCCAGGTCCTGTGATGTCGCAGCCCTATAAATAGCTCTGCAGCGCTGGAAAGCACCATTTGCTATTCATGTTAGAGACCAGAGAACAGATAGGGCAAGCGATAGGAAAATGTTTCAAAATACAAGAAAAGAGATCAGGGATAGATAACCTGAATTGCAGGGATAGGAGAGGGACGATTTGTGGACAGAAAATCAGGCAGTGAATCGCTATCCATATACACTGCAGCAGAAGTGCCTCTTGTACAGAACTGCACTGTCTTCTGAAGGCTGTTTTGGGGTGCTTCATGCAAAGAAGCACCACTAGTGTCACTTTTTGCAGTGCAGTGCAGTGCAGTGAAAGAGGGTCAGAGCCTTGTTTAGGGTTGCATAAAAAAAAAAATATATATATATAAAAAAAAATAGTGAATCTCAGTTTGTGGGGTTATTAATTTTAGTTTTAAATAAGTATTTTAAGCCTCATTCACCATCCAAGCAGAAAAGTGTGACATTGTTGTAAAGTAGTCAGTGAATATCATTAAAAAAATATATATATATCTCAGTTTGTGGGGTGGTTAGTTTCAGTTTACATATAAGCCACCTCAAATAGGCACAAGTAGGCGTCCAAATTAAATAATCGTGTAACAGTGAAATTTTGGGCGCTAAAAACAAAACAAAAATAATTTATTAGAGTTCACTATAAAATAAATGAGAGAAAGAAAGCGCCCTCGGTATAATGTGTAGGCTCTCAATAACACTGAGCCACACATATAACCAGGGTAATCATGTACCCCGTAGTGTGCTAGAACATGGGCACGCATGAATTGATGCACGGGGTTAAGAGCAGATCAATAGTCAATTGTTGGCCCTATACATGACCCTGTGCTCTATCTCCCCTTGACAAATGTGCCTTGATTGGGCGTACGTTATGACGGGCGTGTGTTGTCTAGGCAAAACAACCGGTGGAGCGGGGTATTGAATAATGTAGCCCACTTGGTGTGCAGACCAACCACACGCCTTATCTATTAATAGTAGTAGCCCATCCTTGATCCTATACTAAATGCTCATCTATTACTGATATTGGACCTGTCTAAGTCCCTATAAACCCCCCACCCCCACCCCCTCTTAAGTACGTTTCAATTTTTATTGAAGTGGGAGAAGGAATCCATCAATTCCTCACTACATTTGATGTCGTTACTCCTGGAGGAGGAGCGACGCGTGTATGAAAAAAACAGCATAGCACTTAAGGAACAAATAGAGAGTACAAAAGCATTCAGTAATCATCCTGAATTCTCTCGCAAGGAACAGTCATTACAACAAACTGTGGAGCGATTCACCTCTCAAACTAAGAAGCGTAAACATTTTCAATACATGAGGGACACAACAGATTTTAGAGAAGGACATATATTGGATTACAGTCAAAAACCAAGCAAGGCCTTAGAAGGAGACACTGAGCCCTCCTCGTCGGAAGGGGAGTCTAGTCAAGGGACTAGAACAAACACAGGCCAGCCATTCTACTCCCGTGGGAGATACTCTGGTAGGAGACGGAATAGGGGCTCAAGATCCCAGGGCAATTTTTTAGGGAGAGGACAGCCCATATCCGATTATCTCCTTCGGAACAGAAAATAGGTTTAATGACCAAATCAGGGCCTGACGATATGCAGATCATCAATCTTTCTGATAGACCACTCATGAAGGTAGAAGAACAAGTATTGGCCAAGGGTTTATCGTTTGTGCCAACGAATAGATTCAACCTTTTTGAGTGGGTAAAGGATCTGCATCTGTTTGTCCGCAAATTAAAATGGAGAAAATTCTTTGCAACCCACAACCGAGCTCAATGTGAATCCTTGGGGATCAATATGGATGAGCTGGCTGATGTACAATTATTAGCTGACCTATGGGAGGAGGGGAACAGAAATATGGGTGAGGGTCCCTTCACTGATCTCAAACCTATATCTACCAAAAATCCACCCATAGGAGACAATACTCCATGTGACATTTTCTTAAAAGTGGTCATAGACAGGCTTAAGACCCTTGAGGGACAAAGATGGATGCAATCTAATATGTCGCCCGAGGAGAGTGAGGCGTTGATAGCACTGGAGATGGACCACTCGGTGGTAATTAAGCCTTCAGACAAGGGGGGCAATGTAGTGATTATGGGTTTTCAGCAATACACGGACATGTGTCTTAATATCCTCTCGGACCCCCTGTGTTACAACATCCTCCCATCTAATCCGATGATGCAAGATCGGCAACAACTTAAATCCATTCTTTCTAATGCCTTGCAAATGAAACTGATTAGTACAGCAGAATTTGATTTTCTGCTGCCTCCACATCCACTAGCAGCATGTTTTTATTGTCTACCTAAGATCCACAAGGGTCTAAACCCATTAAAGGGGAGACCCATTGTGTCGGGAATGGACAGTCTGACACACCCCATCAGCACATACGTGGATAAGGTTCTACGCCCATTTGTTACAGCGCTACCATCGTATGTGCGAGATACAATGGATGTCATCAAGCGCATTGAGGGGGTACAGACTGATTCTAACGTCATGCTTGCTAGTTTGGATGTGGAGGCCCTGTATAGCTCCATCCCCCGTGAAAAAGGTTGCAGTACAGTCGAGCTATATCTGCAGGAGCGGGGTATCCATTTACGACCTCATGGCGAATTTGTCCTCCGGCTGATGCGATTTATTCTGGAACATAATACGTTCCTGTTTCACAACAGATACTATCATCAGTTGAAGGGAGTCGCCATGGGGAGCCCCTGCGCACCTACGTTCGCCAATCTCTATTTGGGAAAATGGGAACGGGACATACTAGCAGATGACACACTTGCTGATTGGACATCGTCGATAGTTATTTGGTTGAGATATAGCGATGATGTGCTCATCTTATGGAATGGGGATGAAGCCTCCTTCACATCGTTTGTGGAAAGACTAAACCACAATGAATGGGGCCTATTTTTCACTTTCACTTTTTCACAAGGAATCCATCACCCTCCTCGATTTGATAATTTTTAAAAACAGTGATGGTACTTTGGGCACGCGTCTGTACAGAAAAAGTACGGCTACTAACAGTCTGTTGAGCTGGCAGAGTTATCATCCACCGGCGCTCAAGAGAGGAATCCCGAAGGGACAATACTTTTTTTACTATTGTTCTAACTTGCGGGATTTCAGGTCAGCAGCCGGTGAGCTGCAACAGAGATTCATGCGGCGGGGTTACCCGAACCAAGTGCTTAAACAGGCATACCAGCATGCGCTTGGATGTGAGAGGGCACCACTATTGAACCCCAGAGAACACACTGATGTATCTGGGCCCATGAGGATTATCGCAAATTTTGACGAGGCGCATGAGGCCGTCAAAAATGTGATCTCGGATTATTGGGGTATCCTGAAGGAGGACCCAGACGTTGGTCACCTGGTAGGAAGTAGCCCATCCATCACATATCGTCGGGGACGAAACATTAGGGACCGTCTCGTCCATAGCTTTCACGAGCCCATATCTCATGTTTGTAAATGGCTTCAAGATCCTCCCAAGGGAACCTTCCCCTGTGGTAACCGTATAGCATGTAGATCCATTAAAAAGGGGAACATCTTCACCAGCACTAGTACAAGTCGAGTGTATAATATCAGGACATTTGTCAACTGTAAGACTACAGGACTAGTGTATTTGGCAACATGTCACTGCGGCATACAGTATGTGGGCAAAACCATCAGGCAATTTAGGAGACGCATTGGTGAGCACCTAGGGGACATTCGGAAAGGTGCGGACACACCTATTGCCCGCCACATGACGGAGATGCACGCATCCAACGAGACGTTGCTACAATTCCAAGGGGTGGAAACTGTGAAACTATCCTCTAGAGGAGGGGATCTGGATAAACGGCTGTTACAAAAGGAGGCACAGTGGATTTTTCGCCATAAAACCGGATGGGCTGAATGATCATATATCCTTCACGTGTTTTCTGTAATATGGCCCCATCTGTAGGATTCCAGAGTGACCTTGACAGCCTTATCAAACCCCCCCCCTCTTAAGTACATTTCACTAATCATGACAATATTATTATCGGCTCTGGTATATGTATTTTCAATACTATACCATCACTATTTATCATGTGATGGGGGGGTCGTGACATGTACCTGTATCAATGTTCCCTCTACCGGTTGTTTTGCCTAGACAACACACGCCCGTGATAACGTACGCCCAATCAAGGCACATTTGTCAAGGGGAGATAGAGCACAGGGTCATGTATAGGGCCAACAATTGACTATTGGTCTGCTCTTAACCCCGTGCATCAATTCATGCGTGCCCATGTTCTAGCACACTACGGGGTACATGATTACCCTGGTTATATGTGTGGCTCAGTGTTATTGAGAGCCTACACATTATACTGAGGGCGCTTTCTTTCTCTCATTTATTTTATAGTGAACTCTAATAAATGATTTTTGTTTTGTTTTTAGCGCCCAAAATTTCACTGTTACAGGGTGGTTAGTTTCAAATAAGTATTTTAGGCCTCATTCGCCATCCAAGCAGAAAAGCATGACATTGTTGTAAGATAGTCAGTGAATATCATTTAAAAAAACATATATATATCTCAGTTTGTGGGGTGGTTAGTTTCAAATAAGTATTTTAGGCCTCATTCGCCATCCAAGCAAAAAAGCGTGACATTGCTGTAAGGTAGTCAGTGAATATCATTTAAAAAAAAATAGTGAATCTGAGTTTTTGGGGTTGTCAGTGTTACTTTTAAATAAGTATTTTAGGCCTCATTTGCCATCCAAGCAGAAAAGCGTGATATTGCTGTAAGGTAGTCAGTGAATATCATTTAAAATAAAATAAAATATATATATATATATATATATCTCAGTTTGTGGGGTGTTTAGTTTCAAATCAGTATTTTAGGCATCATTCGCCATCCAAGCAGAAAAGCGTGATATTGCTGTAAGGTAGTCAGTGAATATCATTAAAAAAAATAGTGAATCTGAGTTTGTGAGGTTGTCAGTGTTACTTTTAAATAAGTATTTTAGGCCTCATTCGCCATCCAAGCAGAAAAGTGTGACATTGTTGTAAGGTAGTCAGTGAATAACATTTAAAATAAATAAATAAAAAAATTAAAAAAAAAAAATATATATATATATATATATATATATATAATATATAATATATATATATCTCAGTTTGTGGGGTGTTTAGTTTCAAATCAGTATTTTAGGCCTCATTCGCCATCCAAGCAGAAAAGCGTGATATTGCTGTAAGGTAGTCAATGAATATAATTTTAAAAAAATATATATATCTCAGTTTGTGGGGTGTTTAGTTTCAAATCAGTATTTTAGGCGTCATTCGCCATCCAAGCAGAAAAGTGTGATATTGCTGTAAGGTAGTCCGTGATTATCATAAAAAAAATAGTGATTCTGAGTTGTGGGGTTGTCAGTGTCATTTTAAATAAGTATTTTAGGCCTCATTCGCCATCCAAGCAGAAAAAGAGTGATATTGCTGTAAGGTAGTCAGTGAATATCACTAAAACAATATACATATATCTCAGTTTGTGGGGAGGTTAGTTTCAAATAAGTATTTTAGGCCTCATTTGCCATTCAAGCAAAAAAGCGTGACATTGCTGTAAGGTAGTCAGTGAATATCATTTAAAAAAAAATAGTGAATCTGAGTTTTTGGGGTTGTCAGTGTTACTTTTAAATAAGTATTTTAGGCCTCATTCGCCATCCAAGCAGAAAACTGTGATATTGCAGTAAGGTAGTCAGTGAATATCATTAAAAAAATAGTGAATCTGAGTTTGTGGGGTTGTCAGTGTTACTTTTAAATAAGTATTTTAGGCCTCATTCGCCATCCAAACAGAAAAGAGTGACATTGTTTTAAGGTAGTCATTGAATATCATTAAAAAAAAATAAAAATGAATCTGAGTTTGTGGGGTTGTCAGTGTTAATTTCAAATAAGTATTTTAGGCCTCATTCGCCATCCAAGCAGAAAAGCGTGATATTGCTGTAAGGTAGTCAGTGAACATCATTTAAAAAAAAATATATATATATCTCAGTTTGTGGGGTGTTTAGTTTCAAATAAGTATTTTAGGCCTCATTCGCCATCCAAGCAGAAAAGCGTGATATTGCTGTAAGGTAGTCAGTAAATATCATTTAAAAAATATATATATATTTCAGTATGTGGGGTGTTTAGTTTCAAATCAGTATTTTAGGCGTCATTCGCCATCCAAGCAGAAAAGCGTGATATTGCTGTAAGGTAGTCAATGAATATCATTAAAAAAAATAGTGATTCTGAGTTTGTGGGGTTGTCAGTGTTCATTTTAAATAAGTATGTTAGGCCTCATTCGCCATCCAAGCAGAAAAGTGTGACATTGTTGTAAGGTAGTCAGTGAATAACATTTAAAAAAAATAAAATAAAATATATATATATATATATATATATATATATATATATATATATATATATATATTATCTCAGTTTGTGGGGTGTTTAGTTTCAAATCAGTATTTTAGGCCTCATTCGCCATCCAAGCAGAAAAGAGTGATATTGCTGTAAGGTAGTCAGTGAATATCATAAAAAAAAAATAGTGAATCTGAGTTTGTGGGGTTGTCAGTGTTACTTTTAAATAACTATTTGTGGCCTCATTTGCCATAGAAAAAGAAACTCTGTGGGTGACGGTATTTTTTCAAATAAATAGTTGTGTGAGGCAGTGAGCAAAGTAAATTTTTTTTGTTGGATTTTAATTTCCTTTTATTTTAAATTTGTAATCAATCAGTATGTCAGACAGAGCTGTGACAGGCCCTTCACAGGGAGGGGCAGTGGCA